>JAQQSW010007311.1:0-13739 GCA_028646575.1 Pseudocheirus occidentalis | reverse complement strand
ATTTCCAATAAGATCAGGGGTGAAACGAGGATGTCCACCATCACCCCTCTTATTCAATCTGGTACTAGAAATGTTAGTAGTAGCAATTAGAGAACATAAAGAAATCAAAGGAATCAAATTAGGCAAAGAAGAGACTAAATTATCACTCTTCGCAGATGACATGATGATATACTTGGAGAATCCTAGAGAATCAAGTAAAAAACTTCTTGAGACAATAAATAAATTTATCAAAGTTTCAGTATATAAAAATAAACCCACACAAATCCTCAGCATTCCTATACATTTTAAATGAAACCCAACAGCAAGAGATAGTAAGAGAAACCCCATTTAAAGTTGCTGTAGACATTATAAAATATTTGGGAATCTACCTGCTAAAACGATCCCAGTACCTTTATGAACACACCTACAAATTACTTTTCACACAAATAAAATCAGATCTCAGTAAGTGGAAAAACATCAATTGCTCATGCCTGGGTAGAGCTAATATAATAAAAATGGCAATTTTACCTAAATTAAATTACATATTTAGTGCCATACTAATCAATCTACCAAAAAATTACTTTATATATCTAGAAAAAATAGTGACAAAATTCATTTGGAAGAACAAAAAGTCCAGAATATCAAGACAATTAATGAAAAGAAATGTTAGGGAAGGTGGCCTAGCCATACCAGGTTTTAATCTCTATTATAAAGCACCAGTCCTCAAAACTGTCTGGTACTGGATAAGGAATAGAGTAGTGAATCAATGGAATAGATTGGGTACAAAATACTCAGTAGTAAACCACTATAGTAATATACTGTTTGATAAGCCCAAAGACCCCAGTTTCTGGGTTAAGAATTCACTAATTGACAAAAACTGCTCGGAAAATTGGAATATAGTATGGCAGAAACTGGGCACAGACCATTATCTAACACCATACACCAAAGTCAAGTCAAAATGGATGCACGATCTAGATATAAAGGATGATATTCTAAATAATATGGAGAAGCAAAGAATAGTGTACCTGTCAGATTTATGGAGTAGGGAAGACTTTATGATCAAAGAAGAGTTGGACAGCATTAGCAAATGTAAAATAGGGGTGGCTAGGTGGTGCAGTGAATAGAGCACTGGCCCTGGAGTCAGGAAAACCTGAGTTCAAATCTGGCCTCAGACACTTAACACAAAAACTAGCCATGTGACCTTGGGCAAGTCACTTAACCCCAACTGCCCTCTAAAAAAGCACAAAAAAAGAAACAAAATGTAAAATAGATAGTCTTGATTACATCAAATTGAAAAGTGTCTGTACAAACAAAGCCAATGTAACCAAGATTAAGAGGGAAAATGGGAAAGAATTGTGGAGAATGAAGTCAGCAGAGAGAGAGAGAAAGAGAGAGAGAGAGAGAGAGAGAGAGAGAGAGAGAGAGAGAGAGAGACCCACACAGACAGACACACAGACAGAGACAAAGACAGATATAGAGACAGAGAGACAGAGAGAGAATTTCTCTGCCAGCATCTGGAAACTGACTGAGAACTGAGTTGGAGTTTTCTTGAGACCAGAATCTGGTGAAGGCTGAAGTTGCTGCTGCCTAGGATACTGCAATTCTTTCTGTGTCGTAGGAGCAGTCAAACTGCTGGAGGACTAAAGAAGAATGACCAGAATAAGTCTTTGTTTATTTGTGACTTGGTGAATCCTTGAGTTCCCAGCAACAGAAGTGGTGAAGGGTTTGAGATGTGCTACACCATGTGAGCTTCAGTGTGTAACAAGAACTGCCTGGAGGACTGAAGGAGAACTTGGGAGCTGTCTGCCCCTGAATCCAGGTGTCTGTTTGGTGGATTCAGGTAGGAGATGGGACCAAGGAAGTGGATCCAGGAAACTGGCGGGACCACCTTGAGTAAAGATGAAGAAAAGGCCTCCCCTTGGACACATGATGAAATTGAAGTGTACTAAACACCAAGAGGTGGAGGGTTTGTGTAATTTTCTAATGATTGTATTTACTTATTAACAATACTTAGTGACTGACTGTTAGATAAGTGACTGATTAAGTTAATCTATGCCCCATGAGTGGAAGATTGATTATTGCATTGTGAAATAACTGAATTGTTTTCCCCTTAGGGAAACCAGATTATTATTCTTTTGTTCTTTTTTCTAAATACTGTGGCCACTGCAGTGAGAACTATGTGAGCATTTTAATGTTTAGCTGTAGTGAACACTATATTGTGACTTTCTGTGATAAGATGTAATGTTGTGGATATTATATTGTGATTTGTTGTGAATGTTTGCCTTAATTTGTAATGGAATAAGTGGAATGTTCACCATACTGTATAGTCTGAACTTTAAAAGCTGTTCACAGTAGCATTCTTTTGGGAATCTGCTAGTGCAAGGCATTACAGATTGGCACACAGTAAGGACTTGGATGTTGCTTTAGATGTCCACTGATAAGCTCCCAGGCTGCTCTACAGCAAGCCTAAAATTCTAGGGAAGCTTCAATTTAATCCCAAGTTTTGCAAAAGGAATATGGGACAGATAACAGAACAATTATAGAAGGGACTTCAATGGATAGCCAGTCCAATAGAAGAATCCACACACAAACAAACATTCCAATGTTTACCCAACCTACATTTGAAGATCTTGAGGGTTGATGAAAAATATCCACCACTACAGGTAATATATAACATCTGGATTATGTATCAGTCATAACCCCCTTCAAGGATGTTCTGACTACCAGTGCAAGTCAATCAACCATATCCCCATATATAATTCCAATTTGAAGACTATTTGTACAGAATTGACTCCACTTGGAGAAAGTATTTTTAACTTATTCCTTTAACAACTCCAAATGTCCTTCTACATTACCTGAGATAAGTAAGAATTTATTACTTTGGATATTTTGGAAACATCTCAGAAGAAAAAGGATGCTGTGAAATACCCTTTAACAAAATGTGTCATGAGCCCCTAGTATTGACACTTACCTAATGGCAGTAAAGTGAAGATGAACCCCAACTAAGGGAGCTGCCACTCTCTAGGACTCTACTAATACACTGTTGTTCTCCTTCAATCTTTTTCACTCCAGGAATGGTGGAAGGAAGGCAAAGGGAAAGGTATATATGATGGCTTTTTGAAGATGTTACTTCCAATATACAGTCACAAATAAATGAAAGATTGTGCATTTCTAAGGAATAGAATTTTTCACTGAAAAACATAAAAGAATGAGGTGGATCCAAGATGATGGAGAAAGGGCAACAACTCACCTGATCTCTCCCCCAAACCCTTCTGAACACCTTTAAATAATGCCGCACATTTCCTGAAGTGGCAAGACCCACAAAAAGATGGAATGAAATAATTTTCCAGCCAATGAAACCTTAGAATGTTACCAGGAAAGGTCTCTTGCACTTGGGTGAGGGTTGAACAGAATCCAGTGCAGGCCACATTATACCAGACCAGGCTCAAGCAATCCAGGAGCGAGTTTTGGGAGCCACTGAATCAGTAGTGGTGGAAGTTGCTTCTGGGGCTCTCATCCCACAAACAGTAAGGGGATTGAACAACTGATCAAAAAGAAATTACATAGATCTTTTTGCTGGCACTGTAGCAGAACTTTATTGTTTTGCCTATACTCAGATCTGGGTTGCAGTCTTGGGTAGCATTCCCAGGGCAATGAGGAGCACTAGCACACCAGAACTTGTTGACACAGTGAAGTAGGGACCTTCATCATAGTTCCAGAGCATAAAAGAGTGCTCGTGTTCACTCACAGAGAAAAGCATAGGCCAGGAGAAGAGTAAAAGCTTCTTAATAGATCATAGCACTGTGGGAAAAACTAAAAACTCACAGATTTCTAGTGATGTATCTGAAAACAGCTGAACAGCACCTCTGAATATTGAGACAGTACACCTACAGCTTTACCCTGGAAACAGAGCCCTACTTTAACAAAGAGTTAAAAGTCCATCTGGAAGAACAAAAGTTCTAGAATATGAAGGGAATTATTGAAAACAAATGCTAGGGGAGGTGGCCAAATCATACCAGATTTTAAACTGTATTATAAAGCAGCAGTCAGCAAAACTACTTGGTACTGACTGAGAGTGGATCAATGGAATACATTGGGTATAAAAGACTCAGTAGTCAATGACTATAGTAATCTACTGTTTGATGAACCCAAAGACTCTAGCTTCTGGGATAAGAACTCAATACTTAACAAAAATCATTGGGGAAACTGTACAATAGTATTGAAGAAACTGGACATAGACCAATATCTTACACTGTATACTAAATTAAAGACTAAATGAGTTCATGATCTAGGTATAAAGGCTGATGCTATAAAAAATTTGAGAGAACAAGGAATAGTTTAACTCATTTTTATGGAGAAGGGAGGAATTTATGACCAAACAAGAGACATAGAGCTTTAAAAAAATGCAAAATGGATAACTTTCATTACATTAAAATGAAAGGTTTTGTATAAAACAAGCCAAACCAAGATTAGGAGGGATAGAGAAAATCAGGAAGGAATTTTTTTTAGAATCAGTTTCTCTGATAAAAGTTTCATTTCTTCTTCTTTTTAATTTTTTTTGTCTTTATTAATTTGTTTACTTTCAGTTCACAAGATTCAGTTCCACAAACCCTTGAGTTTTAATTCTTTCTCCATCCCTCTCCCCTCCCCCTATGGCTGAAAGCAATGAGGTATAGGATCTCCAAATACTTTCTCATTAGACCTTAGTCAGGTTATAAAGAAGGATTGTAATCAAGGGAGTGAACAATGGGAATGAGGAAACAAAACCAAAAGAGAAAAAGAATAAGAGCACATAGTTTGCTTCACGGTGCATTCACACTCTGTTCTTCCTATTTCTTTCTCTGAACGTAGACATCTCTTTACATCATGAGTCTTTTGGAGTTGACTTATAAGCTTGCATTGCTGAGAAAAGGCCAGTCTATCAAAGCTGGTCTTTACACATACGTTGTGTCTGTAATTGTGTACACATTTCTCCTGGTTCTGCTCTTCAGACTCAGCATCAGTTTGTATAAGCCTCTCCAGATAAATATGAAGTCTGTCTGCTCCTCATTTCTTATACCACAATAGGGTTCAATCACATTCATAAAGCACAACTTGTTTAGCCATTTCCCAGCTGATGGGCATCCCCTTAATTTCCAATTCTTTGCCACCACAAAGAGTTGCTACAAATATTTTTGTACATATGGGTCTTCTTCCCACTTCTGTGATCTCTTTGGGATACAACTCTAGAAGAGTTATTGCTGGTCCAAAGGGTATGATATTATTTATAGCCCTCTGGGCATAATTCCAGATAGCTCTCCAGAATGGCAGAATCAGTTCACAACTCCACCAACAAGACATTAGTGTTCCAATTTTTCCACATCCTCTCTGTTATTTGTCATTTTCCTGCTTTGTCATTTTAGCCAATATAACCGGTGAGATGTGGTACCTCAGGGTTGTTTTGATTTGGATTTCGCTAATCAGTAGTGATTTAGAGCATTTTTTCATATGCTTATAGAGATCTTTAATTTCTTCCTCTGTCCAGCTGCTGTACACCTCTCTCTTGACTCAATCCTTCCTGAGACTACCGCCTAAGGCTGACCCTTAGGCTACTAAGAAAAGTGGCCATTACATTCTCCTTGACCTGGAAGCTCTGAATTTGAGCTATAACATTCTTAAGAGCTTTCATTTGGGAATTTCTTTCAGGAACTCAATGGAGGGTTCTAAGTTTTCAGTGCTTCCAATGAGCTGTGATCTGGAAAGAGGTCTCCTCATTGCCCACCTGATCTACATTCTGGTCTTTACCCAGTTCTACATCATAAGGAACTTCTTGGACCTGATAACTAAGTCTAGGCATGAGACAAGGATTTAAACAAGAATGATGACAGTGAAAAAAGGGAGATATGGATTTAAGAAATATTTTTGAAGAATTGACAGAAATGGATATGACAGGTGAGAAGCATGATAATGGAGGCCCATGAGGTCTACAGACCTATAGAAATCACCCCAAATCTTCAAGGTTAACCCCAGAGACCTGAAGAAATATAGCACCTGAGCCACTGCCTCAATATACTGTAAGTAGCTATGTTCAATAGCCGAGTGAAAAGTCTGGTGGCCCCCTCTTTGCAGAGCACAGAGGACTGTAACAACATGTAGACAGATGGATGAATGGATGGATGGATGGATGGATGGATGGATGGATCTACTTCTACATACATATATTGTATATATGTTTATTCATGTATATATGACTACTAACAACCACCAACATGAGGATAAGCACAATAGCCCTTAGTGTGGCAGCATTTCTGTCCTACTTCCAGTCCAGCCTTCATAGCCAGCATCTCAGGGGGTCAGTCCTATGGAGAAGGGGTTATCCATTCCCAAATGCCAACCAAATGACACTCATTGGGCAGTTAAGGCGGTCTAGTTAAAGTAGTGGAGCACCTTAAAGGAGAGACAGGAGGCAGCATGTGCCAGGTGGGTCAAAGTACCTTGACTACCATTTCCCATCAGAACCTGATGGAGACAGTCTATGGCCCTGAATCTGAGCCTTTGGAACATCAGAGCTTCCATCGCCATGAAGCCATCATTCCATGAAGGATCCTCTGTGGACATGCAGCCTGGCAATTGCTCCTGCAGGTGGTATAGCCACACTATTGAACATCCAGAAGAGAACTCTTCCCACCAAAGTATTGATATTAGAAACTCATAGGATTTTGTCGGTGAAAATGGCATTTAAAAAGAGGCATTACCATCTTTTTGCCACTGTACCCGAAGGACCATGAGACCTTTCTATCTGTCTTTCAGCTGAAAACCTCACCTATCTATTGTCTCTTCCATTAGAATGCAAGCTCCTTGAGAGTAGAGACTGTATTATTCTTTTATAGATATCCCTTCCACATCTTGGGGATTAGAGGTTTGTCACCCCTGTGATCTGCAAAATCCAAGTAGAATTGTTTTGACCCCTCCCTTCAAAAATTTCTTCCTCTGAAAACTGTCTATTCAGATCCTTTGACCATTAATCAATTGGGGAATGACATATTCTTATAGATTTGACACAATTCTCTGTGCATTTTAGAAGTGAGGCCTCTATCAGAGACACTGATTGTAAAAATTATTTTCCAATTTCCCCACTTCCTTATTAATCTTGGTTGCAGTGACTTTGTTTGTACAGAAATTTTCAATTTAATGTAATAAAAATAAACCATATTGCATTTTATAATGCTATCCAATTTTTGTTTGGTCATAAAGTCTTCCACTCTCCTTAAGTCTGACATTTAGACTATTCCTTGCTTTCCCAGATTGCTTACACTATCATCCTGTGTACCTAGATCATGTATCCATTTAGACTACCTTTTGGAATACAGTACAAGATACAGATCTATACCCGGTTTCTGCCATAATATATTCCAGTTTTGCCAGCATTTTTTTCAAAGAATGAGTTCTTGTACCAAAGACAGGGGTCTTTGGGTTTATAAAACAGTAGATTACAATAGTCATTGACTCTTTTGCACCCAATCTATTCCATTGATGCATTACTCTATTCCTGAGCCAGTACCAAGTAGTTTTGATGACTGCTGCTTTATAATACAGATTAAAATCTGGTATGTCTAGGCCACCTTCCTGTAATAGTAATCAGTTTAGCAGATACTTAGCACTTAGTAACTTAGGGTTAAGTAGCACCTAGTAACTTAGGGCTGAGTACAGAAGGTGTGAACTCGGTTCATTGTTGAGGAGGTACGAACTCCCTGTTGACTTGGAAGGAGGCTATTGGCTGACACAGGAGGTCAGTGCTGTATATACAGAAGAATTTGAGAGAGAGAGGGAGAGAGAGAGAGAGAGAGACAGAGAGACAGAGAGACAGAGAGAGAGAGGGAGAGAGAAACAGAGAGAGAGAGAGAGAGAGAGAGAGAGAGAGAGAGAGAGAGAGAGAGAGAGGAGAGAGAGAGAGAGAAAGAATTGGAATTGGCTCCTCAGTGAAGGAAGATTCATGGAGACTGATGTCAGCTGAGAAAGACAGGGAGAGAGAGAGAGAGTTCCTCTACCAGGATCTGGAAGCATACTGAAACATGAACAGGATGGGATTTTGTTTGTTTGTGGCCTGGCTGATCCTTGAGTTCCAGGCAAGAGAAGTGGTGAAGGGTTTGAGGTGTGCTAATCCATGTGAACTTCAGTGTGTTCCAGGGATTGCCCTGAGTACTGGACAAGGACCTGGGAGCCGTTTATCTCTGAGGACTGGACGAGAGCCTGGCAGCTGTCAGCTCCTGAATCCACGTGATTGTTTGGCAGATTCAGGAGGAAGCTGGGACCACAGAAGAGGATGCAGGGAATCAGAGAGACTACCCAGATTCAAAATGAACAAAAGGCCTCCTCTTGGACTAAACTGAGGTTTGTTGGAAATCAAGGGATAGAAAGTTTGTGTGGTTTTCTAAGGATTGTATGGGAGACTAAAGTTAATGGTTGCCCCATGAGTGGAAGATTAGTATATTGTGAATTGTTGATTGAATCTTTAAGTGAGAAGGGTTTCCCCCTTAGGGAAACTAGGTAATTCTTTTGTTAATTGATTGATGGAATCTTCAAGTGTTAAGCTGGTTTCCCTCTTAGGGAATTGTTTGAATTGAATCTTTAAGTGTTAAGCTGGTTTCTCCCTTAGGGAAACCAGGTGATTCTTCTTTTGTTCCTTGTTCTAAATATTGTGATTTTCTGTAATAAAATATAATATTGAGAATATTATACTATGAATATTGTACTGAATCTTGATTTGTAATGGAATAAACAGAGTGTTCACTACTACTGTGTAATCTGAATCTTAAAAAGGTGTTCACAGTGGCATTCTTTTGGGAATCTACTGTTTGCTTGGCTTTACACTTCCTTTGCATTTCTTTTCATTAATTCCCTTGATGTTCTGGACCTTCTGTTCTGCCAAATGAATTTTATTGCAATTTTTTTCTAGCTCTATAAAGTCATTTTTGGCAGATTGATTGGTATGGCACTAAAATATAATTTAATTTAGGGAAAATTGTCATTTTTATTATATTAGTTTGACTCAGCCACAAGCAATTGTTTTTTTCAATTATTTCAATCTGATTTTATTTGTGTGAAAAGTGTTTTGTAGTTGCATTAATATAAGTCTTGGGTGTATTTTGGCAAGTAGATTCCCAAATGTTTTAAAATTTCTACAGTAACTTTGAATGTTATTTCTCTTATTATTTCTTGCTGTTGGCCTTTATTAGAAATATATAGGAATGCTGAGATTTTATGTGGGTTCATTTTGTATCCTCCAACTTGATTGACTCTTCATGTACCATTCAGTCCTTAGCTTCAATTTGACTAATTCTAATTTTAGTGAATTATTTTCATCATTAATTTTTTGAGCTCTTTTTCCATATGTTCAGCTTTCATTTTTAGGGAGTTATTTTCTCCTGTTACATTTTGAACCTCCTGTATCAGTTAACACATTTTACATTTTAAGGATTTGTTTTCTTTAGTGAGATGTTTTTTTTCCCAATTTTGTCACTGTAGATTTAAAGTTATCTTCTACCTCTTCAATTTGGCTTTTAAAACCTTTCTTGAGCTCCTCCAAGAACTATTTTTCAGCTTGAGACTAATTCATATTTCCTACTGCATTCTCAGGTGTGAGTATAGAGTCCTTGCTGTCCTCTGTATTTGGTTTTTCTTCCTTCGTATAATAAGATTGGAGCCATTTCCTTGCTTTTCCCTTCTCGGATTACTCCTTCCTCATTGGTCTTTCCTTTTTCCTCATTTCTCAGACTGGGAGTTAAGGGCCTGGTTGTTGACGTTGTGTGCTGTAGCCTTTAGCTGTCTAGACTGACACCAAGGCCAGTACTCTCTGTATTTCCCCTGAGTTAGAGAGGGGTGGTCAGGCCACTTCAGTTTTCTACCTCTAATCTCCTGTGTTATAGCTCAGGCAGACTCATAAGTTGGCATCCAGCAAAGCTGGTGTCTGCAGATTCCCCTGGTGGTGCTAAGGCCCACCTGTGTTTCTGTTGTTAGTGCTTGCTGACTCCTCCACCCTGGGCTTTGGGAGCTACTGCTGCTCAGCTGAGTTTGTGGCTTATTGGATCCCATCTTGCCCTTCATTTCAGACTCCTTACTGCCTCAGTTACACCCTTTCTTGGTGACTTCTAAGATTGAGGCTACTTCTACTATTTCAGTATTTTACTCTGGGTGGGACATTTATCTCTGGGTTTTCTGGGTCAGGGTTTGCTCTATGTTTACTAGGGTTTACTCTGACATCTTTGCTTCTGGAAATTCATATAGGTGATTTTTAAACTTCTAGGCTGTGGGCTGATAGACAAAGGAGAAGCTGCTATTGC
Source organism: Pseudocheirus occidentalis (assembly GCA_028646575.1). NCBI lineage: Eukaryota > Metazoa > Chordata > Mammalia > Diprotodontia > Pseudocheiridae > Pseudocheirus > Pseudocheirus occidentalis. The sequence continues at coordinate 3,441 of JAQQSW010007311.1, read as the reverse complement.
CACTGCAGGCCCTATGGTTTCTCTTACCCAGCTCCAACTTATCCTCTGTCCTGTGGTGAGACATCTGTGAATCTCCCTTGAGATGGGTGAGTCCACTGTTTGGGGCTCCTTCTTACTCTGATGTAGTGTGCTCTGTGGTCCACATTGGTGCATCCCCCATGTGCTCTCTGATCCACCTGCCGAGATCTATGTGGGCACTTTCCTGGACTGGGAATTTGCCATTCTCTGTTGTCTGATGGATTCTGTCTCTCTTAAATCCTTTCAGATTTGCTTTTTAAAGTTTAGTGATGGAATTCATGGAAGAGCTTAGAGATGTTCCTGCTTCCTTTCTGCTATCTTGTCTCCACCCCTAAAGGCTTCATTTCTAAAATATACAGAGAAATCAGTAAAAAAAATATATAAGTATACAAGTCATTCTCCAATTGATAAGTGGTAAAATGATATGAACAGGCAGTTTTCAGAGGAATAAATTATAGATACCTATAGTCATATGAAAATGCTCTAAATCACTATTGATTAGAGAAATTTAAACAAAAACAACTCTGAGGTACCACATCTTACCTGTGGGATTGTCTAAAATGACAAAACAATAAAATTACAAATGCTGGAGAAGATGTGGGGAAATTGGAACACTAATGCACTTTTGGTGGTGTTGTGAACTGATCCAACCATTTTGGAAAGCAATTTGGAACTATGCCCAAAGGCCTATAATAAGTGTGGACTGTCAAGCACTTCTTATGTGAAGACCAGAATTGAAAAACTTGATTTTCAAGTATGAGACTTAAGAGAAGCATAAAAAACTAACAGGAAAAAGAAATTATAAGTGACTTAAAAAGGTTAAACTCCTGGCATATCTACATAGGAAGATGACACCTGTAACTCATAAGAACTTTCTTATTTTTAGGCCAGTTAGAAAGAGTATACATAATCAGAAACTATAGGTGTGAGTTAAATATGAAGGGGTGATCTTTAAAAAAATTAAATTAAGGGGTGATAAAAATTAAAGTACTGGGAGAAAGGAAGAGATATAATGGGGGTAAATTATCTCACATAAAAGAAGTAAGAAAAAGCTTTTACAGTGGAATGTTAATATGGAAGAAGTGGGGAGTGAGTGAACCTTACTTTCATCAGAATTATCTCCAAGGGGGAATAACATACATATTCAATTAAGTATAGAAGTCTATCTACACAGGAAAGTGGGAGGAGAAGGGCATAACAGAAGGTAGTGATAAAAAGCTCTGGTAGAGGGGGAAGTGATAGTCAGAAAAAAAATCACTTTCGAAGACAGAGAGGATGAAAGGAGAGATATAATAGAAAAAAGCGTGGGTTATAGAATGGAGGGAAATAGAGTTAGCAATAATAAGTGAAAAAAATTGAAATGATTTTCTCTGATACAAGCCTCATTTCTTAACTATATAGAGAACTGAGTCAAATTTGTAAAAGTAGGAGCCATTTCCCCAGTGATAAATGATCGAGATACTAAGTGTTCTGATGAAATATTTTGTAACTATAAGAGAAGGTGCTCTAAATTGCTATTGATTGGAGGAATGAAAAGTAAAACAATTCTGAGGCACTACCTAATACCCATCAGCCTGTTTAAATGAACTGAAAGGGACAATGAAAAATGTTGAAGGGGATGTGGGAAAAAGAGACATTAATGCACTGTTTGTGGAGTAATGAACTGATTCAACCATTCTGTAGAGCAATTCAGAAATATGCCTAAAGGGCTATAAAACTGTACATAATTTTTGACTGAACAGTGCCACTACTAGGTCAGTATCCAAAATGAAGCTTTAAAAACAGGAAAAGGACCCATAGGTACACAAATACTTATAGCAGTTACTTTCTAGTGGTAGGGAGTTGGAAATTGGAAAGATGCCCATCGATTGGGGAATGAACAAATTGTGGCGTGTGATTGTGATAGAATGCTTTTGTCCCATAAGAAATGATAAGCAGGATGCTCTCAGAAAACCTGGAAAGACTTGGTTGAGCTGATCCAAAATGAATTGTACTATTTAAAGGAAACAGCAATATTGTAAGATGATCAGCTGTGAATGACTTAGATAATCTCAGCAATACAATGATCCAAGATAATTTTGAAGCACTTATAATGAAAAATGTTCTCCATCTGCAGAGAAAGAACTGATGATGGCTGAATGTGTATGTATGTATATAAACACACATACACACATATATATACAGATATATATATATATACACACATATATATACATATATACACACATATATACATATATATACATATGTAAATATTTTTACTTTATTTTTCTTGAGGTTTTTATTGTCTGTTTTCTTTCACAAAATGACTAATAGCATCACCACAGTTATTACCTATATTGGATTTCTTGCCTTATCAATGAGAATAGTGAGAAGGGAAGAAGCTAAAGAATTTGGAATTGTTTTACATGTATTTGGGGAATAGTAAAATACTAGATGAATTTTTAATTTTTTAAAAGGAAAAAAGTTTTATAGCTCACCTTTCCTTTTGTTGGGGTGGGATATTATAAAATGTATATCATATCTGTGTAATAGAATGATATACAGCATTTCCTTAAGGTTATATAAGGGAGGTCCAATAAGCCATGTTACTTAATGAGAATTCAATTGTCAATATTTCAACTATTCACTTTCTCCTGTGATTCTTTTAAATGCATGAATATTCTTTGTAACTATTAAATTGTACAACAAAATTACCCACCAGCACATAAAGCTGTGAGAATGATTTCTTTTATTAGCATCTCTGACTAGCATTGTGAAGCATCCATGATTTACTTCCAACTCTGCTCTATTCACATAAACTTTGGGTTTCAATGTTGTGATTGATTATTGAGGGAGTAAAGAATACACAATACAAAAAGCCCTTTTTCCATCTCTTGGAGAGTGGAAGCATAATTTACTTGTGTTTGAAAAGAAGAATTATTACATGAAACATAACCTGGTTGGGCAGGAAGACAGTGAGTGGCCCTTGACCATCTGTAAGTTTGAAAATATCACTACCTTGTTTGAATACATTCGAATAAATATCTTCTTTTATTTTCCTTTTTCTAATTCAGCATTATCAACTGAATGGCAGCTAACAAGGGCTGTCAATGCAACAAACAGAAGAGAGTCATATTTTAACCCAGGCCTTTTCCCACACTAATATTCAACCAGGAAGAGTTAGAATAATAAGTAAGAAACAAGCAAAGAAGGCACTGATGTAATGTTCCCTGTCCCTTTCAAGGCCTGGTCTAAGTTTTGCTACTTTCAATCTTTGTTTCTTCCTGTATTCTTTCTTTCTTTTTTATACACATGGATGGTTAGTATGTGCTCTCTTCAGGTTCAATGAATTTCACTCTCCTTTTCAAATTGACCTTTCCACATTTTCTTTAACGGTTTAAGGCCTCCTTCCTCAATAATTCTCCATGACATGAATGTACC
>JAQQSW010007310.1:0-13739 GCA_028646575.1 Pseudocheirus occidentalis | reverse complement strand
AGAGTTCAGTTTTTCAAGGTTGGTGATCACACATATGATGCATCTGTGACTGTGTACAAATTTTTCCTGGTTCTGCTCTTCTCACTTAGCATCAATTCATATAAGCCTCTCCAGGAAATTATGAAGTCCATCTCCTTCCCATTTCTTATAGCACAATAGTATTCCATTACATTCATATACCATAACTTGTTCAGCCATTCCCCAATTGATGGGCATTCCCTGTTTTACAAATTATATGGTTTCAGGAAGTTGAAGTGCCTACTATTACTCAGCTAATAAGTGTCAGAATCTGAATCTGATACCTAGTCTCGCTGAATCCAAGTCTAGCATGCAACACTGCCTTTCTAAGGGAAGGATTACAAAATGCAAAAAAAAAAAGTGAAGAAAATATGTTACATGAATGAGAAAAACAGACGGGTTAGGAAAGGCAGGAAAACCTCAAAAAATCAATAGTTAAGACAGATAGAGACAGAAATATGATGGGTGGATAGATGGAAACCCAGTTTGACTAGAATGGGAGGCATATGAAATAACATTATTATTGTTTTTAATGCTAAGCTAAAGCATCTGTAGTTTTTCCTATAAGCAAAGGGCATACACTGAAGCAATGTGGTCAGACTTGCACTTTAGGAGGAGATTATTTTAGCAGCTGCATGGAAGATGGATCGAGGCTTAAATAGCTTCTAAATATATCCAAGTCAAGCCTGAAGTGGCATCTTTAAGTAACATTTTCAAGCATCTGGTTATGTTTAATTTTCACTCCTCATAATTGGAGTTTATTTGAACTGGTAGTTCTTATCTGGAATTATTTCATAGGCTTAATTTCAACTCAGGAAGATTTAAGGAGAAACGTAACCTCCCTTTCATAATAAATTGTTCCTTATCACAGATCTCCTCAATTTGGTGTTATTCCAGTGAGCGGCAGGATCACGTAACTAGGAGTGTTTATTTTCTATCAGGCAATTAAGGTTTAGTGAGTGATATGTCTAATTCAATGTGCTTTCCTACCACTGTTGAAGGATACTGAATCAGTGATTGAATATGGCAGCATATGGACTGAAGAGAACATGTAAAGGGCAAGCAGAGCCATAAGGATTCCAACCCTCTAGTAATCTGCAGCTAAAACGGGCTGCTCACATCAATTCAATAATTTTTTTCCCAACTAATAGTAGACAAGCTGGACCAACCTGCGTATTCCTATGAGATTTGTAAGATCTTAGTCTCGTGGTTTTAAACTTGATTTCTCTCTCCTTTTCCAAAGACATCTCTGTATTCTCTTATTCATTTCTCCTTTAGATAATGGGAACTTTATCATAACAAGACCAGATTTGTTCTTAGTAAACTTTCAAAGACAAAGAAATATTGTCAAAGGAATGGGATATAGTTGTTCCTTGCACCAGCCTCCCTAAATTAAAAAAAAATATTAAGTTAGTGACATTTGATGACTTTTTTTTCTGTTTCGTATTTGTCTAGACATTCAATTGTGTCACGTTCCTTACAAGAGCAGAGTAAAGGAACATTTCAGCTCAAAATACCTAAAACCCAACTCACCATATTCTTTTCATACCTGCTTCTCCCAGAGTCCATATCTGTTTTAATGGTGCCCACATTCTCCTAGCCTTCACTCCCCAACCCCATCAAAAGGAGAAAAAGGACTAGTACTAAGCATTTATATTTTCAATTCTTTGGATTAACTTTTCACTTTAGTCATCTGGACTATTACAAGGGGCTTCTGAGAGGTCTCTCTGCCTCCAGTCTCTTCTCACTCTAATCTATCCTATATACCACCATCAGAATAATCTTCTTAACTCACAGCATTAATTATTTTATGCCTCTGATCAAAATTCTTCATTGGTCCCACATTGCATAATGAATAATCTTAGCATGGTGTTTAACATTTTTTTGAGTTCCAAATTTTGGATACATGCCCAATCATGCAAAACATACTACCATATTAGTCATGTCATGAAGGAAGACAGAAGCAAAGAAAATAAAGTCACACACACACACACACACACACACACACACACACACACAAATAAAGTGAAAAGTACTATACTCCAATCTGAATTCAGATTCCATCAGTTCTTTCTCTGGAGTTAGAACTTTTTCATCATGGGTCCTTTGGAATGATCTTGGATCATTGTATTGCTGAGAATAGCTAAGCCATTCACAGCTGATCATCATACAATATTGCTGTTACTATGTACACCAGCGGTTCTCAACCTTCCTAATGCCACAACCCTTTAATACTTGTATGTGGGCATATCTGCATATGGGCAGACTCGCCTGGAGACAGAGGAGTGATGTCTTGGTTCCTAAGACCATCGGATATATGTGTTTTCTGATGGTCTTAGGTGACTCCTGTAAAAGGGTTGTTCAACCTCCAAAGGGGTTGTGACCCACAGGTTGAGAACCACTGGTATACAGTGTTTTCCTGGTTCTGATCACTTTACTTTGCATTGGTTTATTTAAATCTTTCCAGGTTTTGTTTTGTTTTGTTTTTCTGAAATCAGACTGCTTAGCATGTCTATAATCTGCATGTAACTGCCTTTTATCCCACTACTATTATCATTCTTCATGAGCAAGGCAAAGCAGCTGAAGCATGGAACCAAGAAGAAACTGGTTGTATTTTTGTCCATTGGTCTTTCTGCCTGTTCCAGAACTGTGGGCAACCAATGTATTTAAGTGGAAAAAGCAATGAAATTGTTGCTAGTGTATATGACACTGGCCCCCTACTGTTATTCTCTTAATTCAGAATGCTACAGTGAGAAGAAAAGGGACAGAAGCCAGCATATAGTATTCCAATTGCAGTTGGGCAGTATAAATGTAGTAGTCGAGTCTCCAAGTGCCTCCCCTGTTCTGTATGCACCAGTATGCTTTCCTGGTATGCCAGTCTTTTATGGGAAGGTAGCCAAAAGAGTAGGTGGTGCGTGTGCTCCCCTCAGGGTGACTCGTGTCTTTGTGGTTCAACTGGCATGCTGTTCCAGAGACCTGGCATGGTTAAAATCCCTTGGAAGAAGTCTGTAATGACTTTGTGCCTTCAGGTTCAGAGGGTGCAATGTATCTGTAAGAACTATCTGAGACTATGTTTAGTATTATGGAAGTATCCTTGAAAGGAATCAAAAATCCTGCTAAACTTTACTGTGATCAGTAAGGAGTGAATTGAAAGACGGTATTCATGACTGACTAGAGGAATTAAGACCCTAAAATAAAAATAAAATAATGCCTCAGAATTTTAACAGGGGGCAAAAATTTCCTGGGGGAAAATGAACCAGATGTGGAGGCTTCCTCCTGGGGACCCAAAGGATGTAAGATTTAGCAATGTCTTAAAGCTGGTAGGGCCAGTTTTTCCAGTAAGATCCTGATCCCAATTGGCATTGATTCTGGGGTGGTGATGTAGAATGTTGAATATAGTCAGTTTAACCCTCTGTGAAGCTGCCAATAATGGAATTCATTTGGAGAGGAATGAGTCACTAAAGACAAAGTCACAAGCTATACAGTGGAAAGAAAGAAACTGCTTGTTTCAGAAAGGTATTTGCCAAAAATTAATCCCCGGAAAAACACCACTCCTTGCCTTACTTTGTCTCTAAAGATGGACATAATAAGCAGCAATGATTCCCCTCCTCCTTTGTTATTCTCAGTTGCATCAATCTCACACCTGTGCATTAACCCTTGAAGCCTGAGAGCTTTCATAATTTCCCATGAAGGCAGGAATTTTCTCTGTACCTCAGTCAGCAACTATCCACTATGCAGATAAAAAATCAGGGAAGACTGACCACAAAGAATAAGAATCTTCACTTCTTGGAGATACTCACTCTGGGGCAAGGAGGGCATTTGTATAAACACTTGAATTTAAAAAATATTAAGCATCTATTACATGTAAGACATTGTAACATGAGGATAAAAAGACGCTAAATGAAATGGAAATGGTGCCTGCCCTTAAGGAATATACTTTCTAATAGGAGATACCACAGAGTACACTGGTTAGTAAAGGCCAAATAATTGAAGATGTCACTAAAAATTGTTGGGACATTTTTAGAGAGACCAAGGCATCTAAGTTGGACTTTGAAGAAATATAAGTCTTCTAAGACGAAAACAAGGAGTGAGCATCTTCCAGCTTGCAGACAGCTCATGCAAAGGCAAAAAAGGAAGAGATAACAGTATGAGGGGACAAAACAGTCTAGTTTGGGTAGAAGATAAAGGACATAAAATGGAGAAAAGAAAAATAAGACTGGAACATAAAGGTTAGAGCCAGTTATTCTAGGACTTCAAGTGTCAGGTTGAGGGATTTGTTTTTCATCCTAAAAGAAATAGGGAGTCATGGAAAGTTTTTGTTTGTTTTGTTTTGTTTTTTAAGTAGGGAGAGGTATGTTTTTAGACCTGCACCTTAGGAAAATGACTTTGCAGCCTGTTTGGAGGACAAATTAGAGAGGGGACGCAGGGAAACTATTGGGAGATTACTGTAAGAATCTGGGTGAGAAATAATGGAGTCCTGAGTGAGGAGGGTGGGCATATGAGAGAAGGTAAGGGAACATATATAAGGGCTGGATGAAGGTTTCTTTTTTTCCCTTTCTTTTTTTAAGTATGAAGGTTTACAGATTACTTGAACATATTCTCTCTGAGTCAAGCAAAGGGATTCCTCCTCTTCCTTTTCTTCCATAAAATTCAACTCAGCAATTATTTGAGGGTTTTCCATGCACAAGGTACTGTACTTGATTTCAAGGAGATGATACTGGTACAAGGAAGGGTAAGAACTAAGACTTCCCCTTGAGATTATTGATCAATAGTATGAGTATACAAATAATAAATAACTCTTGTTTTAGACCTGATGCTGTTCACAGACAAATGGTATTTTCATTATATAAATTTCAACTCCCAAGAACTAAGAGCACCTCCACAAATATCCTTCAAAGTTTCATCATGGTATGTAGATGACCCCATATTTTTTAAGATTATTCCAGCATAGCTCAAACTGTGACACTTCTACCAAGCTGGAAAGGCTATGAGTAGGGATCCTGGTCCCTTCTGTCACCTAGCCAAATTACCTAAAAGCTAAAATAATAATGTCTGAACATAGTGCAATGGAAAGATCATTGGTATTGAAGCTAAATAAGGAAACAAATTCATGGAGTTAGAGCGGGAAGAGACTTGTGAAATCATCAAGGCCAACCACCTCATTTTACACATAAGGAAACAGATCCAGAAAGTTGAAGTGACCTACCCAACACAGTAGTAAATGGCCGAATTCAGAGCCCCTGACTCCAAATGCAATGGTCTTTCAGCATTACTATGTACTTGCTTGTCCCCCTTCCTCTGATTGATGCAGTAGGATAGTGGTTCTTAGACAAGATATGATGTTCTTATTTGCAGATAAATGGAAGCAGAATTTGACCTAAGTCAATTTTAGCTTAAAAAAAAGAATTCAGCTGACAAATATTAAGGAATAGATTGTACTGTGTCACACACACACACACACACACACACACACACACACACACTACCTCCCACCCCATAGCCAATAAACTCCAGTGGCTCCCCCATTATTTCCAGGATGAAATATAAAATTCAAAGCCCTTCATAGTCTGGCTACCTTTCTAATCTTCTTACATCTTACTCCACCCATTGACCTACCCACCCATATACTCAGAAATCTAATGACCCAGATCTCCTTGCTGTTGCTCACATGATGCTTCCTCTCCCCACTATGTTTTCACTGGCTATCCTTAATGCCTGGAATTCTTTCTGCACTCATATCCATTTCTAGTTCCCCTGGATTCCTTCCAGTCAAAACTACAATCCCACCTTCTACAAGAAACCTTTCCGAGTATACTTTAATACCAGTGCCTTCTGTCTGAGATGACCTTCAATGTATACTGTATATATTGTGCTTGTACATAATTGTTTTCAAGTTGCCTCCTTCATTAGACTTGGAGCTTCTTGAGGGCTCAGATGGTCTTCTACCTTCTGCCTTTGAACATGTACTAAGTATCCCCAGTACTTAGCACAGTGCCTGCAAATACAGTAGGTACATAATAAATTGTTGTTGACTTATTGACTCATGACATTTGATAGATATGGAAAATAAAGCTCAAAAAGGTGATCTTTTAAAAGCATAAGAGTTACTTAAAGAAAGATTTAGGACTAAAATTCAGTTATACTTTAGGACTAAAATTCAGTCGTAATGGGTTTTTTTTCCCTAACACACTATGTTGATACTTCACCTCTATTATGTGAAGCAGAACATCGTAATGAGTTGATAGGATTTAACATGTGCCAAGTACTGTGAACTGTGAAGTGGAAAGCAGGCTGGACATGGGGCAGGGAGAGACATGTTCTAATTAGGCCTTCTTTGATGACTAATTGTGTGGCCATGGGCAAGTCATCCAATTTCTCTGTTTTATTTTCCGAGGGGGATTATGGTGGTACTTACCTCATACAATCATTATGTGTATCAAATAAGGTGTTCACAAAGAATTTTAGAAACCTTAAGGCACTATTGTAATACCAACCATTAATTCCAACAAGCCCTTGTTAAGTGCTTCTTATAAACAAGAAACTGGACCAGACCTGGAGGTTGTCAGATTCTGTTTCATGAATCAATTGGATCATCCCATAATATGACATATGCACATAACTGCTATTTTATTGACACCTCAGTCAGTCTTTGAACATGTACTAAGCATCTACTACATGCCAGGCTTTGTGCTAAGCTCTAGAGATACAAAGAAAGGAAAAAGAGAGTCCCTGATCTTAAGAAACTCCAAGTCTAGTGGAAGACATCTAGATTGAATATTTTACTCTCTTACAAATAGAATTTAACAAGGTAACTATATTCTAAATTATATAAAATATAGGGAAAGAAACACATTTATACCACTAAGGCTATGATCTTTGCACAAAAACAAGGTATTATATTAGTATAAAATGCCTTCCCAAAACCATTTCCTTCTCCTGCAGCATTTCTCATGTCCAACAAGGTTTAAAGGGTAAGAATGAAATCTTAATCTTACCAAGAAAAACTGGCTCTTACCAAGAAAAACTCTAGGCTTCACTAAACTGGGAATGATAAAGATTGAGGTGGGAGGCCAAGAGACGTAAGAATGGAAATACTTAAAGATAAAATAGGATTACATACTAGATAACTTCATTTTTTTAAAAAAACCTACATTTAAAAGAGCTAGGGGGCTGACTTCTAATGGAATGCCCTCAATTTTCCAGCACTCTGTTATCTACAATTACTAATCTGTAATTATATATTTCCAACAGGGGCCCAGTTGCAGGAAGCCATGATTAAGGGTTCCTACTAAATTGGCCCCTTGTGTATTAGTCATTATTTTAATGTTCAGTATAACCAACATATTCAATAAAGTGCCAGTATATTTAAAAGGAGAGAGAGAAGAATTACCTTATGCTAATGCCAGGGCAACAGTTCAGAGAATAAAGGAATTAATTTAAGTGAGGAGTCTAATAATATCCAAATAGAGCTTTAAAAAATGGGTTTCACTAAAATTAGTGTGTGGACACATTTGCAGGCTACTAGTTAACCCTTGTTAAGGGTTGTGTGTGTGTCTCTATGCGTATAAGAGATATAGAAGACCTCTCAACCCCCCCCCCCAAAATCTAATAATCAAAGCCAGAATAGTAGAGATCAGGTATGAAAAATAAAGGTATTTGCAACTATGTCTAGATAGATTCCTCTCAGAGTTCATATTCGTAAGTAGAAGATGAAAACTGAAAAGGATGATTTTTTTGTTTGTTATCCTTTGTTTCTCAGGATCACCTAGTCTATCCTATACCTGAATAAGAATTCTATCTAAGGCATTTTTTCCAAGGAGTCATTCAACTTTGTCTTGAAGACCTCTAGTGAGAAGAAACTCACTACTTACATCACTTTTGGACAACTCTCATTGTGAGGAAGTTTTTCCTCATATCAAAACCTAAACCTTCCTCTTTGTAAATCATTAATTTAATTAATTAGCTAATTCTTTAAATCATTTGTCTTAGCTCTGTCTTCAAGGGCCAAGCAGAACAAGTGTAACGCCTCATCTGTATGACAAGACTGCAGTTACTTAAAAAAGCTGTTTGGACTCCTATTTCCACTCTTCTCCAGGCTCTATTCCCAACTCTTTCCATTGATTCTCATCAGGCATGATCTCCAGACCCTCAGCCTTCCCTTGGTCTTATATAATCTCCAGTTTATCAGTATCCTTTCTAAGACTAGTCACACAAAGTTGAGTATAAACTTCCAGGTATGGTCCAAGGCAGGGAACAAATGGCTTCACCTCTGTAGTTCTGGAAAGCATATCTTTTTAAATGCAATGTAAGATTGCTTTAGCTTTCGGGCTGCCATAGCATACTTTCTTTTTTTTCCAATAGAGTCTTAAGGAAGGCCCCTCTGACTATATTGGCAGGTATAGAAAAATCAGGTCTCATATGGCTGAGTTGGCAACACTCTGCCATGGTCAATTTGATTGCCGTTTCCTGTGATCCATTAGGCCCAAGTAGTCTGTATTGATCTCCAGAACAGATAGTAGCTAAAAAAGGGTCTGGTTCAGACCAGACAATGGCTGAAAAGAGTCTGGTTCAGCCTAATCTTTGCTGATCAACAGGAATATAATGACAAGGAGGCATGCAACCAATTATAACTTCAAACTACAAAGCACTGTACCCCAGAGGTTTGTTTTTTTTTCTTTTCTGAATATAGTAGAACTGGAACGTGTGCGCGCGGGCACGTATTGTTCTATAAGGTAAATGTGAGCCATACTCTTTGTGAAACTGCACAAAGTAACCAGGGTCTGAGAGAGGAATTTAATCTCATTAGTTCTCTGGAAGAATTTACAGGTCACTGAGGTGAAAATTAGAAGCTGTAAAATGATGATGTCCTCTGGCATTGCTTTAGGGTATAAATTGCCCCCAATTCAGTTCTGTATGCCCGAGACCCCATACAGATCTCATAGGCTGTTCATGATGTATCTCTGAGTACAGTTGGGTTTTTTTAAGCTTAAAATAGTGACCTATTCCTCTAAGTCAACATGGAAAGCATATCAATTAATGATGATGATGGTGATGATGATGTCATCTTTTCTGGATATTTTGCAAAAGAGTCAGGCGTTGAATTTTAGGAAACCAGAGCCAGAAAGTATCAAAGGATAGAAAAAAATAAAATATTTGCAAGATTTCATAAATCTTCTCTTTCTCCTTCACTTATCCCCATCTCTTTACAAGCAACCAAGACCTTCATATCAGACACAGAAACAATAATGACAGTAGCCAAGTCATTTTGGCTGATTACCCAGAAGTCACTGAAAGTTCTGCAGCCCAATTAAAAGTATTCCCATGTTTCCATAGTACTTTTCATCATGAAACTGCATTCACACAAAGTGGACCTACCTGCCTTATACCCCACTGAATCTCACTATTTCAGAGTAAAGAGAAAATAAAAAGATTATCTAAAGGAATGCAAACCACTTGAAGACAAGGATCTTTTCATTTTTGGGTAGAGTCTCTTTATTTGGGGGGGGGAGGTGTCATTGTGTCCCTAAGGCACTAATTCATTGCACAAAGCCATGAGGGTTCCATGGTGTAGTGGAAAGGTCAGCGTGAGGGTTCAAGCTTCTGCTCGATTATTTACTGACTATTCAACTTCTCAGGTTCTTTCATCTGTAAAAGAATTTCCCTATCTTGCAGGGTTGTTGTATCAAAGCAAATAGCACATATAAAGCATTTTATGACTACAAAGTACTATTTAAATATGAGGTTATTACCACAACTAGACTTACACAAGTTAGTTCCTGTTATCTTATCACAGACACTGTAAGCACTGGTAGAGAGTGTGACTCACATTTATAAGTGGAGTGTTATTTTTTTAGTATTTGTGATTCTGCCTTCTTGTTTAGTAAGCATTTCATATTTAAGAGGTAACAGTGTCATTGCGACTGACCTTTATAAATGCGAACCACAGCAATGAGGAATCCGGATCCACAGTTGTGAGTACAGACATGTAATTTTCAGATACCAAGGTTATACCTAGTAGTGGGTTATAGCCATGTGGTTGCTTTGGGGAAGCACCTTCATATCTCAGTTGAAGTACACATGAGATTAGTAATAAAGCTCCAGCCAAGGAAGAGAGAGTCTAAAGAGAGTTGGGGGTCTTTGACTTGTAGTTGCTACATAAAAATATGAATAAATACTAAATATATGCCAAGTAAATACAAAGTGATTTTGTAAGAGATGCTAACAAGTGGAAAAGCTTAGTGTGTGAAGAGGTACTTGAACCGAGCTTTCAAGAAAGCTTAGGATTCTGGGAGGCTGAGTTAAATAGAAAACACTGCAGGAATGGGTGGGGGAGTGGGGGGAGGAGAGAAAATCCTGTACAAAAACATGGAGGGGCAAGATATGAGATGTTAAGTAGAAGGAGCAGAAAATGAGTCAGTTTGGCTGGACTATGGATACAGACCATGAATGAGGTATGATATCTGACATACCTGGGAAGGTAGAATAGAGCCAAATTATGAAAGACTTTAAATGTCAAAAGGATATTTTATCCTAGAGTCAAAAGGGAGTTCCTGGAACTTTTTTTAGCAGAGGAGTAATCAGGTCAGACTTGTAATTGAAGAGTATCTTAGCAGATGCATGGAAGAAGATTTGGAGGGGGAAAGACTGGAGGCAGGGAGACCAATTAGGAGACTCGTTTACATAAAAGATTATGAGAACCTAAACCATGGTTGTGGTCTTGTGAGTAAAAAGGGGGTGGATTCAAGTGATGTGGTAGAGCTGAAATTCATAAGATTTGACAACTGATTGGATAAGGTGGGGCAGGAGAGAAGAAACGTGACCAGTCAAAGATGACTCCAAAGTTGAGGAACTAGGTGACAGGAAGGTTGATAACACCTATGACAGAAACTGAAAAGTTAGGAAGGGGAGAGGGAGGAGATTTGGAGAAAATATGAGTTCTAGTTTGGACATGCTGAATTTGAAATGCCTACAGGGCATCTATTTCAACATATCCAACTATGGTTTGATAACATGGAGCTGTAGCTCCAGAGGCAGATTATTGCTGGATATCTGCTTCTGAAGCTATCTGCATACAGATGATAATTTAACTTATGGGAACTGATGAGGTCACACAGAGAGGGTAGTGAAAGGAAAAAAGAGGACCCAGGATTAAATTTGGAGGGATACCCAGGGTTAGGGAGTAGAAAAGGGGTGAAAATCTAGCAAAAGGAAATTGAAAAGGAACAGTCAGACAAGGAGAACAAAGAAAGGGCACACAAAAACCAAGACTAGATAATGTTTATTGGACCCCTTGTAGTCCAAATAATGCTCCTTCATAAATACCATAGGTGGAAGCCAATATATTTACATATACAATATCCTCACATTCAAGTAGACAGTCTGTTCAGCTTGTGACACAGAAAATTTATTTTAAAGGCTTTAAGCTGCTGCATTCAATATTGAAAATATGGCAGAAAGGCTGCCCAAGGCACCAAGAAAAAGCTTGGAAAGAATGGGGCTGGGGGAGGCAGCAGTTTGTTTGTTAACTAGCTTTATCATACAAAAAGTACACTGCTCTTCTCTGAATTTTCTCATGGGGTATACTTTCAAAGCATTTCCTTTCCTCCACACCCAGATACTGTTTACAGCAATCCTGCTCCTTCATAGTACTTGCTACAGGTAGTTAAATGTGAATAATGACAACCAAAAAAAAAAGAATAAAACTAAATTCCCATTACTAAAGAAAAACTCTAGTCAGCCCTCTGGGGGAGATGCTCACAAGGATTAATTATTTTGTAGAAGTTGATATCTCTCTTCATTTCCCTTTCCAGCAGCTTTGCAAATACAATTTTCCACATTTTGAAAGAAATGTAAGAACTCCCAAGTTCCACAGCCAGAAAATCCTGACAGTCTCTGATAGCTGAATAATGGATGAAGTTCTACTGTTTACTTAGCAGGGGGAAAAAAGAGAGATAGAGAAGTCCAGATAAAGTAGAAGAATCTGACATTCTTTTGTTGCTAAACAATAGTGAGAAAAGAACATCTCCTTCTTTCTTTTCTCCTTGCCTTTTATTCCACAGGTAAAGTTTATATGCAAACAGACCATGGTCCAATACTAAGCTTATAGAAATTTCATATCTGTCCCTCAGAGTTAATCCAGTCATTCCACTGTATGTAAAAGAGATAGGCTATACCAGAAAGAAATTTAAAGGTGAGTTCAGATTGATTTGCCACCCTACCAACAGATCTCCACAGTTATGGCCAGAGTCAGGTATTTTTCTGACCCCTTGATAAGAATTTCACAGCGGTGTTGTATAACTTTCCAAGCTGTGAAACATCTTTTGAAATTACTTCATATTAATTGGAAAACTGGCTTAGAATGTCACAGTTGGTTGCCTCTGTCTACTCCTACCTACTTTCAAATCAAGATGGGGTCCCAGATTGCTCTGCCTCAGATAAGATCCTATGAGCAAGCTTGCTCACAAGCCCCTGGCCTGCCAAGAACTCTCCTAACAGCCCAGGTCCTCTGACAGCACATAAAAGTCGGCACATTCTCACCATAGGACTTTGCTCTCCCAAGCGCAAGGACAAGACATAATATTCTAAGTTAATGCCTGGAATCTCTGATTCTGGACAGAGCATATAAAACTCACAAACTGACAGCCCCAACTATATGTACTTACTGTTGTCATCAGTATCTGTGTGGGTCATCTCTGAGTCAAGTATATGGGCATCATCACAAAAGGTAGTGACCAAAGTAGTGAATTTCTCATAATAAAATCAAGGCATTACTTATTTTTTGGTGGGAGGTAGGGGTTGAAAATGGAAGTCAACCTTCCATCATATTTTTTCTTTGTCACTAATGGAGCTATGTTCCTTTATTTGTAGTCAAAGCTGGATTGTCGACCTGCTTGCCCAGTATGAGCCAAACCACAATGCAATTTTATCCATCCCCTCCTGTCCTCTCAAAGGTACTCACTCTTCCTCTGCGCTTCATTTTTCCTCAACTGACCATAACTTTCAATCCCCACAGGGAGGGGGATTGCTACAAATCACTGTCAGAAGCTTAGGGGCATATATGCGTATGAATACATATCTGAGCATGAGTGTATATGGGTATAGAGAGGGTATAGGAAGAATTGAATACTAAGGGATGTACTTTAAAAGGCGAAATTTGGAGGTGGGAGAGGACTAGAATTAGAGGAGACAGGGAGAAACAAAATGGGGTTAATCATCCCATATAGAAGAGGCAAGGGATAACTGTTACAACTTTACTTTCAATTACTCGCGTTGAATTTGGCTTAGGGAAGAAATGGCATAAACTCTAAACTGGACAACATGCCACACAGGAGAGTAGGGGACATGGGGATCAGAGGGGGGATGACGAAGGGGAGGGGAGGGTCTGGCAGAGGGATGCTGGAAGCACACACTTCAGTAAAGGGACAGGGACAGGGTAGAGAATAGAACAAGGCGGGGGAGGGATAGGAAGGAGAGACAGATGATCACTGTCACAATATGTCCACTATGAAGATGTCCTGTACAATCACACATCCACAGCCTGTATTGAATTGATTGTCCTTCCAGTGGGGGTGGGGGACAAGAGAGGAATGGAACAAATCTAGAATTTAAAGTTCTGCAAGGCCTGCAACTAGGAATTAAGATATACAGGGGCCGGCATAGGGAGACCCTCCCTGCCCTACCAGAAAATAAGAGAGCAGAGCAGGGGAAGGGCTTTACAGTGG
>JAQQSW010007309.1:0-13739 GCA_028646575.1 Pseudocheirus occidentalis | reverse complement strand
TTTTTTTATACCACAAACACCCTGAACCATACTCCCTGGCTTCCCATCAAGACTTCCCCTTCACTGAAAGTCACAGTAGGGGAAGGTCCTCGTAGAAGCCTCTGTGGAGAATCTGCTCCCTTCTTCCACAGGGGCTACATAAGTACTTGCCCCCATCCAGGCATTCAGAATGACCACCAAGGCAGCTACTTCTTCCGAGTAAAGGCACACCACTGTAGTTATATAGTGATAACTATCCTTTACCTGTATTTTTAGAAAGAAAGGCACATTCCATGAATACCACCTCTTAGTCCCCCAAGCTCTTTCTGGGAAGGAGTTGTCCAAAACTGTCAAAGGAGAAAGAAAGCCTGCCAATTGAGGGGGACAGATATTTCTCCAGGCTATACAGAGGTTCTGAGAGGCAAGGACATTTAGAATGAGGGAGGGTCAGCTGGAACTATATTAAAAAACAACATTTTTATGAAGTAAGTTTTCCTGGAGACTGGATCCCAGAAACCACTGGACTGGAGTTCCCTTCCCCTTCAATTTCCCCATACTCTTACTTCTATATTCATTCTTCTCTTTCATGAATCCAGTTTCATGTGCAGTTGCTTCTTAGATGAAACCATTAGGTAAGTTTCTGGATGTGGCCTATCAGACCCCACCCACATCAGGAGATATCTTTTCACTTGCTCTGCTACCAGCATTAGCTGTCCCAGTGTAATGTTAATGGAATATAAGCTCTTTCCTCATCCATTAATAGACCTCATAAGAAGCCCATTAAGGGAGGCTTGCTTAGTAGGAAGGCTTTCACACCTTTTGTTAATTTCTAATTAGGCACTGAATCTCCAGAGTTGTGATGCCTTCTGGCTCTTTAAAAGGAGATAGAGACACACACATCCTCCCACCCACCCACACCGACACCCACACCGACACCGACCCACCGACCCACCTACCCACACAGACACAGACACAGACACAGACACACAGACACACACACACACACACACACACACACACTCCCCCTTTAGTTAGCATTTTGCTTTGCACTCATTGGAAGAGTGTTCTTGTAATTTGACCAGGTATGACTCTGGGTAGCGATTAAGGACCCCCACCGCTCCCCTTTGAAAAACCCAGATGTTGGTGCTTCTTTCTCTGGTAACTATGTATATATTCCTATGGTTAGACAGATGGATCTGTCTATTGATCTGTGCTAAGTTTTCAGACAATTAGAAGCCCTGTCTGTTGGTCTTTATTTCTCTGCTTGTATTTTCTCTATTTTCTTTGTTTGGATTTTCTCTGAAGTTCAGGGTGCTGAATTTCCCCCTGAACTAGTGAATATAATTAGAAAAGATTGTTGACCCATTAAAGAACTGTCTTTCCTAGTAAAGCAGATCTAAGAACCTAAGATGGCTAGCAGCCATTCTGGGTATGCCAATGTGGTTGCTACTACATCCAAACAACAGAAACACAAGAAATGTAAATAAATGTGACTACCAAAGAAATGAAACAAATATAATAGTAATTAAATAAGTTACTCTCTAGAGACTATTAAAATTAAAAGAAAAAATACTAGAAAGAGAAAAACACCTATAGGACTAGGAATTAGAGAGACCATTAAGAGATGTCTTTTTAAAAGTAGACAAAGGGTAAAATTTGAAAGCAGAACTTAAAGAAATAGAAATGAGAGTGGAGGAAATGGGTCTGAAACACATGTTCTAAACATCATAGTCCTTGTACTGGTGAGTCAATGTATTTTGTGGCAATAAAAAGTAGAATGGGATTGTGTATAAAAAAGGGAAGAAAAAAATGAACAAAAGAATTTGTAGGAGAGAAAGGAGTTTGAATTAACCTCAACTGAAAGGAAAAGAAAGAGGGGAAGATTTAGATAAATAAGTAAAAGGAAGAAATAAGAAGGAATCAATAAGTTCAGCAACATTTCAAAAACTAGGGGAAAACAGGAGGGAGTGTGAAGGAAAGAGCCTGTGGGAATAGTATTGTCTTAAAGTAGATTAAGCACAATCAACTGTAGGTAGAAAGGGGAAGGACAAAAATCCTAATTCAGAAAAAAAATCCACCTAGAAACACAAATGGATGCAGATTAAAACTAACTCTCATAAATTTAAATATAAAAGGTTTAAGTAATAAAATAACATGAAAGAGAGAATATAACCACAAATTAAAAAAAAATGAATGAGGGAAGGCAAAAAAAATTCCATATCTTTTGCTTACAAAAACATTCTTTGCAAAGCAAAGATATGCTTTGAATAAAAATAAGAGCCTGTAACAAGATTTACTACGTACTATGTAAATGACAAAAAACCCAAGGTGCTCCAAATGTTCTCTCACACAAAGCCAAAACTAAAAGTCACAATACAAATAGAGATAAAGGAGAAACTTATATTGTGCTGAAAGGTTCCATGGAAAACAAACCAATTTTAATATTGAAGCTATTTGATCCAAATATTATAGCATCAAATTTCATAAAGAAAAAATAAACTAAAATTGCAAGAGACATGGATAGTAATACCACAGTAATAGGATACTTTATTGTTCCTCTCTCAGAGTTAGGCAAATGTAACTGAAAGACCAACAAAAGGGAAACTGGAGAAACTGAACAAATTCTTCAGTTAATTAGACTTAAAATAATATGAAAACTTCTGATGGGACAGATAAAGAATATACATAGTTATTAGTAGCATCTGGAATTTTTGCAAAAGTTGAGTATAAGGGAATGGATTGCAAATGTAGGTAAAAAGACAGAAATATTTAACATACTTTTTAGTATATAATGCAA
Organism: Pseudocheirus occidentalis; assembly: GCA_028646575.1. Lineage (NCBI taxonomy): Eukaryota > Metazoa > Chordata > Mammalia > Diprotodontia > Pseudocheiridae > Pseudocheirus > Pseudocheirus occidentalis. The sequence continues at coordinate 10,963 of JAQQSW010007309.1, read as the reverse complement.
TAAAATAGTAATACAGAGAATACTTGGAAAAGACAGATTTTAAATGACTTAATAACAACATTGTAAACAATAAGTGGGTCAAGGATGACAGTTTAGGAACAGTAACTACATGAAAGACATTAAATTTTATAGAATGAAGTCAATTTGATACTCACAGGAAAAAATATCCCTACAAAAGAAAAAGAAGATCAAATAATTGAGTATGCAATTAAAAATTAGAAAAACAAAAAATAAAAACCTAAAATAAGAATAAAAGAAGAAATCCTGAAAATCAGAGAAAGAAATAAATTGGAATCCAAAATGAATACAGAGCTGACAAAAAAAGAAAAAAACTTTTCAAAAGGGCTAATAACATTGAGAAACTTTTAGTGAATTTGATTAACAAGAAAAGGGAAGAAAATCAAAAGAATATAATTTAAAATAAACAAGATGAAATCACAACCGAGGTAAATCTAAAATAAAACTATCTGACCCTACTGTACAAGTTCTATGCCAGTAATTTCAAGAGTTCAAAAGAGTGTATCATCTTAAAAATATTTCAAATCAATAGACATTTGAGATCTTAAATAATCAAATTTCAGAAAAGGAAATTAAAGTACCTGAAAAAGAACCCTTCAAGACAAAGAAAACCACAGCCCCAAAGGATTCATAGGGGAATTCTTTAAAAAATTTAAAGAACTATTATTACCTGTACTACTATCAATTAGTCTAAATAAATTGAAAAAGGAAGTACTGTAACAGACTCTTTTTATGAGACAAATATAATCTTAATACTTAAACTGGATCAGAAGAAAACAAAGAGAATTAGAGATCAATTTGATATCAATTATAAAAGCTACAAAAAAGACTATAGAAAAATCATTGCAAAAATCAATACCATAAGTTATTTAGATAAAACCTTTCAAAATATATGATTATTTAATAGATATAGGAAAAGCTTTTAAAAAAATTTTGACTCATGCAAAATTTTATGAAGTATAGTTATAGAATGATCTGTAAAAGTGTATAATTCAAACCAAATGTTAGCATTATGTGTATTGGGGAAGCACTAGCATCTTTCCTAATAAATGGGAGTAATGCACAGATACCCGTCTTTCTCTACTGCTTTTTGACATAGTTTTGGAAATGCTAGATGTAGTAAGAAGACAAGAGAAAGAAACTAAAAGAATAAAAATAGACAAAGTTCAGAAAAAGCTATCATTTGCTCATAATATAATGTTTTATAAAGAAAATCCTAAGGAATGATCAGAGAAACTAACTGAAATAATAAAAAGCTTTTCAAAGTGGGAGAATATAAAATAAACCTACAAAATAATAGCATTTTGATATAGCAATAACAAAATCCAGAAGAGAATCATAGGTAGTTGTAAAGCCACACAAGGGCCCCTTTCCAAAGGACTGCTGCTGTGAACAGCTTTCAAGGTTCTGATTACATAGTATAGTGAACACTCTATTCAATAACAGATCAGCTCAAAACATTCACAGAAAATCAAGGTACAACATTCAGAATGGTATAACTTAACACAGAAAATCAAAATACAGCATTCACAATGTTACAACTTATCACTAAAATGGTCACATAGTTTTCACTGGAGTGGTCACATAGTTTTGAATAAAGTTCATTCATTTAGTCACTCAATCATTGAGTAACTCAATCGTTCAATCATCCTAAAGGAGGCTTGTCTCTTACTCAATCATTCCATCATCATTAAGGAGGCTGGCCTCCTTAAGGGACACAAAATACAAAAGTCAAAGTACTCCACCCCTGGGTAGTACATTCATTTAGTTCAGTGGTTCTCAACCTTCCTAATGCCACCACTCTTTAATATTCATATGTGGGCATATCTGCATGTGGGCAGACCTACCTGGAGATGGATAGAAGAGTGGTGTCTCAGTTCATCTGAGCTTTCATGGTTTCCCTTCCATGGTCCCATCTCCTATCTGAATTCACCAAACTGTCACTTGAGTTCAAAGACAGACAACTCCCAGCTCCTTGTCCAGCTCTCTGTGCAGTTCCTGTTCCACACTGAAGCTCACGGTGTCCAGTCCACCTGAAATCCTTCAAAGTCTCTATTCCTGGGAAGTCAAAGCTTAACAAAGCTACAAACAGACAATGTACTGACACCACAGTCATGCTTCCTTGGGCAGCTCTTGGTTGGCCCTCAGAAGTCCTTGGCAGCTCCAGCTGGCCCTTGAAAGTCCTCAGCAGCTTGTCTGGCTCTCAGAAGAAGCTCCACCACCACAAGTTCCCAGGAAATTCTGTGTTTTTTAGCCGAGGTTTTTCCTTATATACAGTATTATTCCTTCCTGTTCAGTCCCTTCCTGTTATGTCAGCAACAGGGGTTCATACCTTCTGTTTCTTTAACAGAGGTTCTATTTGAAACTAGGTGTTAAGTACCTGTTAGCTTTCTAATACAAAGGGATCTTTAAATTTCATTACCATTACAGTAGTGAAGTTCCATTCATAATAAATACAAAATGCAAAAACTCTCTGTCTCTCTGTCTCTCTGTCTCTCTGTCTCTCTCTCTCTCTCTCGCTGTCTCTCTGTCTCTCTGTCTCCCTGTCTTTCTCTCTCTGTCTCTCTCTCTCTCATACACACACACATATATAAATAAATTTTTTTTCTTAAAGAAATAAAGAACAACTTAAACAACAGAAAGGATATTCAGTTCTCCTGGCTGGATCATGCCAATATAATAAAAATGATAATATTGCCTAAATTAAATTATGCTGCTTTATAGAGTTAGAAAATACAATGGCATTTTTTTGAGAAATAAATCTAAAATATCAAGAATAGCAATAAAAATGGGAATGAAGGGGCAATAATATTTCTAGTCTTCAGACTATATTAGGAAGTAGTAATTCTATATTCTTCTTTGATATTGGTTGAAAAAATAAATTGGTGTAAAAGACTAGACAAAGAAGAATCAGAAATTATTGTGGTCAATACACCCATTGTCTGCTAAGTTCCCAAACATAAATTCCTTAGGGAAGGACTTCCTATTTGACAAGAATTACTAGGAAAAATCAAAGACAGTCTGTTAGAATTTGGGTTTGGACTAATATTTCATATCACATATCACTATACATTCAGACTAGATATGTGACTTGATTATTAAAGATTGTGATAGAAAAAAATGAGGAGAAAACCAAATCAGGCACCTTTTATAGCTATTATGATCAAGGATTCTTAACCAAACAAACATTTAAGATGATTACAAAAGATCAAATGGATAATTTTGACTATTGAAATTGAAAAAAACTTTGCACAAATAAAATTAATGCAGTTGGTGTAAACAGAGATATAGTTGAACTGTCAGAAAACCATTGTGTTAAATGTCTCTGATAAAGATCTGATATCCAACATATGTAGGCAACTAACAAATATAAGACCAAAAGAAGCCCTTAATCCACAAGTGGTCAAAGAATATGAAAAAGCAATTCTTACAAGAGTTGAAAACTGTTAACAACTATATGAAAAAGTGCTCTGAATCACTAATAAGAAAAAAAGTGCTCTGAATCACTAATAATAAAAGAGAAATACAAAGACAAATGTTTCTGAAGTTTAACCTTCCAGAGAAAAGGGAAAAATACAAAAAAAAAAAAAGAGCAAAAACGGGAACCAACGTTGGAGGTGTTTTGGAAATATCGGCACACTAATGCACTGTTGATGGACCTGTAAACTGACTCAGCTCTTCCGGAAAAATGCTGTGAATTTATAATGTCCAAGCTTGATTTTAAGGAAGAAATGAAAATTCCCCTCCCTCCCTTCCTTGATAGAGATGAAGTACTATGGGTGTAAATCATATATATCATCATAGATAGTATGAATATATTTTTTTGCCTTTTTTTTTGGAGGGCAATTGGGGTTAAGTGACTTGCCCAAGGTCACACGGCTAGGTTTTGTGTTAAGTGTGTGAAGTCAAATTTGAACTCGGGTCCTCCTGACTCCAGGGCCAGTGCTGTATTCACTGTGCCACCTAGCCACCCCCCTGAATATTTTTTGATGCTCTTGGTTTTGCTGAATTTTTTTCTATTTTTTTTCTTCTTTGTTCTAAAAGGTGATTTTTCTGAGAGAGAATGTAGATAATGTAAAAACAAAAAGTATCAATAAAACTTACTTGAACAACATTTCATGCTAGCATAATACTAAAGAAGCATTTAGTCAATTTAAATCTAAAAGAAGTCAACGTCTTCCTCTTGCTTCTCTTGTTCTTGTCTTCCGTAGACTACTGTTTGAGAAACATTGAAACCAATGAGTTCTGTTCTTACTAAAACATGACTCATATTCTCATTGGTTACCACTCTTCTATCTTGGCAATTTCCACTTTGTATAGGAACACATACACAAATGGGTATAGTTTTTTGAGAGAGAAGTGAACGTTTGGGAATATAATCCAATATAGTCCAATGCTCCCAGTATAGTCTTTATTGGGGGGGTGGTGAATAGAGTTTTTAAGTTTATAAAACTAGGCCCTGCATACTCCAAAATAAAAAAAAGTAGTATATTAATGGGAAAATGCAGTTCCTTTTGATACCTGAAGAAATATAAAACATCAAAGAGATCTAACCCACAGGGACAACAGAATCAAGGGAAGAAGCAACAGGAGAAAATTTGAGAGGTGATTTTTTTTTCCCCCTAGAAAGAGCTCCCTTTTGCCTCTCAGAGAATTACAGCTGAGTGTCAGAAATTCTCTAGCACAACTTCCAAGTAAATGCTAAGAAAGAGGAGGAAGATGGACAAGAACAATATCTTGCCATATTCTGTAGCTAAAATCTAAAGCCTGAGTTGCATTTGTTACAAGATGATGTGTTGTAGAACGGATTCTACAAAAACTGAAGGCCTTTGGCTCTTAGCTTTTTCTCCAAAAGTAATCCTAAATACGATATGCAACTGGACCCTAAGATGGGATTTTTGAAAGCCATGGACAGGCATGCTGTGAGGTATGCCTCAGGGGGAAAATAACAATCTCCATTCTGTTAAATTGGACTCAATGGAGCTATTCTCCAATATTCTCTGAGAAGGGAAGAGCTGTTTCATGAATGCCATCTGTTCAGGCTGATGAAATCTTTGCTTCTTTGTGTATTTGCCAGGGTGAACTTCTGGGTATGATGACAAAAGGATGAATGCCAACTGTTTTGCTGAATATATAAACATCTATACAGCATATAAATAGATATGTATGTGTATGTGTTTATGCATGCTCATGTGCATATAGATGGATATACATCTCTCTCCATACATCTCCATGTGAAGGGGATCTCCATCTAATTCCTCAAAATTTCAAAATGGTGACAAGATCAATTCTTTGGGTTTTGGGTACAAATCACTTCTAACCTAATCAGGCCATTTATGTTTCTTCTGGGCACAGTCATTAGGATCATCAGAAACAGATATTCTTGTCAGTTATTTAAAAGAAGTCCTCATGAGTTTCATAACAGGGGCTCAACAGAAAAAATAAGAGAATTGAGGCAATGAGGTTTGACTCTGAGGAAAGTTAATTACAATGGAGAGTCAAGATCAAGTACAACTAAGGAAGAGAGGGAAACAAAATTCCAAGGTCATAACTTTCCTAGAACAAATTTGGGCTACTACTGTACAGCCTTCTGCACTTGATATTTCCTTTCACAAATCACATTTCAAGGAGCTGGAGAATATTCCAGGGAAGTGTTGGGCATTCAACATCTCTTCCTCCCTGCTCCTCACCCCTTTCACAAGGCATTGTGGTGGTACAGTGGATAGAGCCCTGGACCTTGAATCAGGAAGACCTGAGTTCAAATCTGTATGACCCTGGGCAAGTCACTTCACCTCTGTTTGTCTTAGTTTCTTCAACTGTTAAATACGGATAATAACAGCACCTGACTCACAAGTTTGTTGTGAAGGTTAAGTGAGATAATATTTGTAAACCACTTAGCACAGTGCCCAGCTCTCATTAGTTGCCACATAAATGCTGATTCCCTTCCTCCTACAAACTTCCATTATATTTCTTTTCTTTTCTTTCCTTTTTTTTTTTTTTGGATTTTCAGAGGGCAATTGGGGTTAAGTGACTTGCCCAAAGTCACACGGCTAGTAAGTGTGTCAAGTATCTGAGGCTGGATTTGAACTCAGGTCCTCCTGACTCCAGGGCCGGTGCTCCATTCATTGCACCACCCAGCCACCCCATCGCCCATTATATTTTACATTGTCATCTTGGTCATGGGCTGCAGTCACCTCAAAGATGGTGGGTGGCTACAAGTTCTAATAAATTTTTTTCCTTGGATTAAACAAAATGCCTCAGATTAGAATTGGAGCTATTCCTGTATTGAAAGTGGACTTTTTTTGTATGGGTGAAGATCAGATTCTGCGCTACAACTTGTTTCTTTAGGTGTTAATTGTTCTGTCGAGTGTGCTGATTATCAGTTCTTCCTGACAAAAAGAAAGCAAACAGCCTATACAAATTCTACTGGAGAGAAGTTGTAAATTAGGAAGACCCACAGACTCACAGTTTTAGAGACAGGCGTTATCTTAGAGGTTAGCAAATTCAACCTCTTCATTTTAAATATGAAGACTGAGGCCTCGTGAACAAGTCAAGAAATTAACGTGTGTGTGTGTGTGTGTGTGTGTGTGTGTGTGTGTGAAGTACTAAAATATTTCACAAAGTGTCAGGAATTTGAAATTGGGATTTGAAATCTACTTCTCTGATCTTGAATTCCACGCTTTTTCTACTACGTAGTACTCGGTCACTTATTTAATCTGCTTCTAACCACATACCCTCCTTCAGGATGTCACTAGTATATGAAATATCATCTCCCTACAACTTTGTCCCTTGTCTTGTCCTCCTGGAAAGTGACTTAGCCTAATGGAAAAAGAAAACTTCACTTTTCCTGCCCGTCATTTATCACATAACCTGGTGCAATTTCCAGTAAAATTTGGGGTTAATCTTTGCCACCAACACACAGCACAAAGTTATTTTGAGGGTCGAGTTGAACCGATGTTGGCTAAAAGCTCTCACCTCTTGTAAGGTTAGATTAAACTTTTGCTTCCACAGAAATCGTGTAACATATGATTTACAAAACCTAAAGAGTCACACATGTCAGAAAATCACTTATTGGTTACTTATGGCTAATGTAGGAAAAAACTGATTGTGGCGAGAGTAGTTGGGGAGGTTGAAAATAACCATTCTCTGTTCTCTGAGAATGTCTTTTTCTTGTGTCAACAACTGCAAGGCCAAGTAAAGCTCCATCAAGGATGTGGCCCGCTAGCTCAAGATACAATCTGATTAATAGGACTTTTCTTATGTTAACGATAAAAGGAAACACAGATATCCTGGGTTAAATCAATTGAGAAAATTTATTTCTCATGCTATGGTTAAATATATATGGAGGTCATAAATCTGAGTGATGAGACATCCTGAGTTGGGATTGTTCTAAAAAGTATTTAGGGCTTGAAATGTGGGGAATGGGAAATGTAAACAGGGGTGAAGACCAATGTGTATGTGTTTGTGTGTGTGTGTGAGGGGGTTAGGTGTCTTGGATAGGCTGTAAACTCTGTAGCATCCAACCAATAGGGAACCATGATGGGATTTGTATTCGGGATAGGGAATAAAAGATTTTGTTGTTGCTCTGCAAGGGGGTGCCTTTTTCTTAAGAGTCACCAGTTCTAAGAACTTTAAATGAAAGTTATGTTCTTTCTGAATCCACTAATGGCCATGTGGAGTTCTTGGTAAGGCACTTGTTTCTTATACTCTTGGAAAGGAAATTTGCAAGTAAAAAGAGTTTCTATTGAACATTAAATTATAAATTAGTCACCATTGTAATGGACTAGGCAAATTTATTGCAGTTAGGAGAATATAATACTTTTAAAATCCAGTCATGTGGAGGAAAGGACATGTTGGTACATGAAACTTTTCTCTAACTATTCAGGCTATAGAATTTAATCTGAGGTTGTTGTTAAAAATCAATGTAAAAGGGTATAATTAGTCTTGAAGGGGTAAAATAACAAACACAATGAAGAAAATTAGCGAATCAGTGTTTTGATTCCTGATTCTTGTAATTATAGTGGCTCTACTTGTTCTGCTGTGCTTAAGCCTATTGGCATTTCCATTAACAAACCTCTTTTAGGGCTTATTATCTCAGATATATTTTAACTGTCATCTGGATGAAAATTGTATGGTAGTTGCCAGCAGAAATGTATTTCATTTTTGTTTACAAAACACATGTATTCCTAATGAGAACACCATCTATGGTAGTAATTCAACTTTCTTTGTCTCCACTGCACAGCCAGGTAAGACCTATATTTTCCTTCTCAAGTAAAAGGGGGAAAAAAGCTGAGGCTATAATGACAGAATGGATTAAGTGGTAGGTGGCATGTGAAAATTCTTATGTGAGTTCACATACTTATTAAACCTTAAACACAGCTGTATTAAGGAATTCCATGTAATCCCCCAAACCCAGACATCCAACAAAGAGGAGTTAAGATCCTTTTATCCCCTCAATAATTTGCAGTTATAATTTAGTGGTATAATTGAAAGAAACAGTGTGGGGTAGAAGGTATTGGGTTGGCTTGGAATCAGGATTACCTGACTTTGACATATACTGACTTTATCACAATGGGGGTAATATAAGCCTTCAATGCCTTTTTCATCTCTCTAAGACTTTAATTTTTTTTTTTTGGAGGGCAGTTGGGGTTAAGTGACTTGCCCAAGGTCACACGGCTAGGTTTTTGTGTTAAGTGTCTGAGGCCGGATTTGAACTCAGGTACTCCTGACTCCAGGGCCGGTGCTCTATTCACTGCGCCACCTAGCCACCCCGGACTTTAATTTTCAAAAGAGTTATTGTTCTACATTGGCAGAGGGTGTTTCTTCACTTGGAGTTCACAATGCCAATGAAATCAGATCTGAACCACCCCTACCAAAAGAAGAAGAGAAAGAAAAGGATACTGGATTTAGAGACCAAGTCCATGTGTTTAAATCCTAGTTTTGCTTCTTATGTCCTCATTTAATCTCTCCGGGACTCACTTTCCTTTTCTGTAAAATTAGGAGGTTGGAGCAGATAATTATTAAGGTTCCTCTGAGCTGTAAGTCCTCTGATATTATCCTAACTTTATAAGGCATAACCAACATGCTTCTCAAAGTTAAGAAGAAGAAAAACCCTTCACTGGCCATTCCCGGTAGAGAAGTTGATTTCTCTCGTTCTGGTATAAAGCTATAGAGAGTTTCTGTTAATGAGGCTAATGAGACCCCAGGCTCCCATTGGAGGTTAAGAGAATCAGGTTAATCATGATTTATCTAATAGGCTGTCTTTTCACAAATGAAGTTGAAAAGAGGCGAAGAAACCCAAGTCTCCATCAATAGAGTTAAAGTGACCAAATGAGTGCAATGAGCAGGGTTCAAGGGGAATAGTATTGAACTTGAAGTCAAAAAAACCTTAATTTCTAGTTTGTTTTACTAGAACTTGAAGACAGAAAGGGCAGCTGGAAGCCAGGTAAGGCCTTTTAAGTGCCTCAGCAGTCAAAGATCCTTCCATTTGCCCTACGGTTAGCCTACTAGCACCAGCTACAGAGGGTCTGTGCATGTTTCACAGTCTTCAAAGCACTTCCTTTACTTGTCATCATGACTGTCCTAAAAGCAGGCTCCCAGCTTCTCCACATAGAGAGATGCTGTTCCAGGTGCCCTGTACATGCGCCAGACTCTCTGTTACACAATAAAGAATACAAAATGGGTTTTTATTGTTGTCGTTGTTTAGTTTTGTCTGACACTTTGTGACTCCATTTGAGGTTTTCTTGATAAAGATGGAGTGACTTGACATTTCCTTCTCTAGCTCATTTTACAGATGAGGAAATTGAGGGAAACAGGCTTAAAGGACTTGGCCAGGGCCACACTGCTAAGTGTCTGAAGCCAGATTTGAACTCAAGAAGATGAATTCTCCTGACTCTAGGCTCTATACACTGCACCACTGAGTTGCCCCGAAGTATTTACTTGAATATAACAGAAAACTAATTTTAGGAGTACAGTGGCAAGGAAGACTTTATGTAGAAAGTGAGAGTTGAATTGGGGTTTGAATTATGGGTAGGATTTGAGAAGGTGAAGAGGTGGGAGAGAGCATTTCAAACTTAGGGCCTCAATGAGTTGAAAGTCTTAAACTTCAAAAATGACCTTCCTTTATATCTCTGTTTTACTTGAGAAGAAGTCAGGACTCTTTCCCTATTGATGTAATTAAGTCTTTTCACTCTTGGGCTCAGGTAGACATGCAATCAAGAGCTTAATACCATCAATGTGCTGATAATCCCATTGCCCCTCAGCATTATGGTATCTCTCTTAACAACCTCCCATATATAGAAACAGATAAGGGATAATGTCTGTGAGACACAGAGTTAAGCTACATTTTATAAGATTCGCATCCTCATTTTAATTGGTGTGATTGATGGGAGCTAAACTGTTGTCTTAAAAACCTTTCCTTGGTAATGTACAGCAAATGGTGCTGCAAATCCCATGGAAAGGGTTCAGCCAGGACTAGATTACCCTTTTGCTATTCTCCTAAATCCTGAATAACATCATGAAAGAGATCACTGAACCTTAAATGCACAATCCCTAGATCAAGGATTAAGATATCTTTTCATGTCATGGACCATTTTGGCAATCTGATGAAACCCTTAGATTCGTCAGAATAATATTTTAAAATGCATAACATAAAATATATAGGATTACAAAGGAAACCAATTTTATTGAAATAAAGATGTTTTTTTTTCATATCCAAGTTCACAGACCCTCTGAAATCTGTTCATGGATCCCTTGAGAGGGGGAGGTTTGTGTAGCCCAGGTTAAAAAACTCTGACCTACAAAGGATATGAACAGGAAATTTACAGAGGCAGAAATTAAAGATATATTTACACACATGGAAAAATGCTCCAAATCACTATTGATTGGTGAAATGCAAATCAAAACAATATTGAGGTACCACATCTCACCAGTCAGATTGGCTAAG
>JAQQSW010007308.1:0-13739 GCA_028646575.1 Pseudocheirus occidentalis | reverse complement strand
TTTTGCCATTTTAGTTAATCTATTTTTAAAAGTGTTGTTTTCTTCAGTCAGGTTGTTGACTCTCTTTTCATGATTTTCTCGCATCATTCTCCTTTCTCTTCCCAATTTTTCCTCCACTTCTCTTATTTGTTTTTCAAAGTCCTTTTTCAGTTGATCTGTAGCTTCTAGGAATTCTTCAAGTATCTTGGAAGCATTTGGTGTGGGAGTTCTGACTGTGTTGTCTTCCTCCCGTTCCATGCTTTGATCCTTTTTGTCCACAAAAAAGGATTCTAGAGTTTTATTGCTGTTCTCATTTTGCTTCCTTTTCCTCATGTTGGTCAGTCAATTAATTGATTGGGGCTTTTTTTTAGCTTTGTGGAACTCTGCTTCCAGGGGGGGAAGCTCTGTTCCAAATTGCTGAGGTTTTCCCAGCTCCCAGAGCTATTATGGGGGTGTTGTAGCCTCCCCAGCTTTGGCTTGCTGAAAGTGCTCCCCAGGACCACCACCCAAGACCATGATCTGGACCCAGGCTGCTCAACGCAAGAGCACTTGGCCCTGATCAATTGACTCTGCCCCCCCTGTGGGGTCCGCAGGCCAGGGACTCTGAAGCAGCCCAGTGGGGGCAGCCACCAGTTACAGAAGTTCCTGCCCTTCCGCCACTGCTTCCTTACCCTGGGGGAAGATTGGCTGAACTGCTTTTCCTCCCCCAAATTTAGCTTGGAATTTTTACTTTCACTGACCTTCTCTAATCCTGGCTTAATAGTTGTGAAGATAGCTCTAAGTGCTGTAGATCTTCTCTGAAGAAGACTCACGCTGAGGATTGGGAGGCTTGGCTCCTCCCAGACCACCCTGGAGCTTGGCCATGGTTTTTGGTTTGGGCTGGCCTTGGCTCCCACCCTGCCATGATGAGCCCCTCCTGCCGAGCTGCCTTTCTCCAATCCTTATTTTTCATGCCTTGCTAGATGTGGAGATTGTTCAAGGTGCTGTAGATCTTCTCTCTTGTAGATTGGCTGCAGCTTGGCTCTTCCCGACCACCCTGGGGCCTGCCCACATTTCGGTTTCAGGCTGGGCTGGCCTCGGCTCCCAGCCTGCCGTGATGAGCCCCTCCTGCGGACCTGCCTTCAGAGAAAGATGTGTTTTCTTTATTTTTGTGTGTTTGAGAGCCCTAGAATTTGTTTAGGGTCATATTTTATGGGTATTTAGTGTGGCTGTGTGGGAGCTGCAGAACCTTGATGCTTCTATGCCGCCATCTTGGCTCTGCCTCCGTGTATCCCCAAGACCTTCCATTGTTGAGGCATGCCAAGCACTGCTATGCTGAAGACAAATCCTGGGCTGTGACTGTGGGGGAGAAGGAGGTGAAATACACCTGGTGAATGTGGTAGCAGAGGGGCAGGGACCCAAAGTCCCTGGTTTTAGTTCCAGGGTAGAGAAGTCGGCAGAAGTTTGCATTGACCAGAGGGACCATGGGGAGTAAGAGTGTTTGTGGCATAGTGCAGCTTGGGGTCCTAGTCATGGCTTAGAGGTGGAGAAGACTGCCCAAGGTTGGGCCCAGCACAGAGTTCAGAAAATAACAGTAAGAAGGACCTGAGGCTGGGGAATCACTCCTTCTGCCTCCAGGCTAGAACTTGATTATTACAATCAACTGCAAAAAGTAAGATGAAGCAAATAAAAACATGTACACAAAGGATAACTATCCCAGCCATAGATATCTCCTATAGGGACAGAGAAGATCAGGTTCATATTTGGAGGAAGATAGTGGAGTTTAAAAAGCAAGCTACTTTTCAAAGAAAAACATATGGTCACAAGCCCAAAAAGAATTCTTGGAAGAACTTAAAAAGGACTTTAAAAATAAAATAAGAGACATCAAGGAAAAAGCAGGAAAAAAAATCAGAGCAATTTAAGAAAATCAAGAAAATGAGAAAAAGAAAGTCAACATACTGAAAATAGAGAATTGAAAACTTTAAGAAGAAAGTAATTCCTTAAAAGCTAGAATTAGACAAGGGGAAGTGTAGTCCCCTCCCCAAACCATTTTGAACCCCCAAGATCTGAGAAACGCCTAAAACATGGATTAGCCAATCAGATGCCACATTTTGGTCCACTTTGAGCTTAATCTACCATAATGCTTTGCATGCTCTGACATAACAGACATGCTTGGCTTTGCTCTTTGAATGAACTCAAAATGCCCCTTCTGGGTCAGAAACCACAAGGACAGAAGAAGTTGACCAGGAGCATTCTTCTTTTTATGACTACCAAGGACAAAGTGCCTTGAATCTGACACTATTTTGAATAATAAGACTTTTCTTATGGTTTCTTACTCTATATGATGTCATGTTAATGGTAGAAGAAACAAAGACATGCTGGATCTATAATTTCAATTGACACTTTAACACTTCTCCTATCTTGCTGCATTTACAATCTATCCAATTAAAACCCCTTTCTCATATCATTGTTAAGAATATGGAGACTATAAATTTTGCTGATGTAGACATTCTGAGACAGGAAGGGAGGTAAGGGTGAGAGGGAATTTCTCTGAAGATATAAAATCCCCTTTTGTCTGTCCATCCTTGGGTTCATTTATACAGCAAACTCCTATGTGTATATCTATATGCATGTTCTGGAAGCTTAGAGAGAAATAAACAGTCACATTCTGCCTAATTTTGTTTGTGTTCTAATAATGAACTTAGTAATGGCTGAAAGGAAGCTAATGATGTCCTAAGACACCAAGGAATAATAAAAAAAAGTCAAAAGAATGGAAAAAAATAGATGAGAATGTGAAACACCTCATCAGTGAAAAAAATGATCTAGAGGACAGAGGGAGGACAATGTAAGAATCAGAGGACTACCTGAAAGTTATAAACAACAAAAATACCTGGATATAATATTATAAAAATTATTAAGGAAAATTATCCAGAAGTTCTATAGCAAGAAGGTAAGGCACAAATAGGAAAAAAAATACACCAATCATGACCAGAAAGATCTCAGGAGGAAAAGTTACAGGGATATCATAGCCAAGTTTCAATGTTCCCATTTTAAGGAGAAAATAAAGAGCAAGAAAAAACCCAATATAAATATTATAGAGCTATAATCAGGATTACACAAGACCTAGTGCCTTCTAAGTTGAAGGATCAGAGGTCTTGAAACACTGTATTTTGTAGAGCAGAAGAGTTGGGGTTACAACCAAAGGTAACTTACCTAACAAAGTTAAGTATAATCCAGAATGAGAAAAATAAGATCATATAACATATTGAAAGACTTTCAGGTATTTATGACAAAGAGAGTAGAACTTTTGTCATAAGAAAATTTGGGGGAAAAAAGAATTTGTCATATAAGATCAAGGAGAAATATAACGTAAACATAAGAGACCAATTATAAGGGGCTCAATAAGGTGAAACTGTTTACTTTCATGTTATCATGTTAGAAGTTCTCTTTTGGCTGTCATTGTTATTTGGATAGTTAGAAAGGCTTTGGCTGAGCTGTGTCTGATGGGGTGATATTAAAAAATAAAACGATGTAGAAAGAAATAAGAAGGAGTAATTATTTCATATAAGTGAGGAATGAAAGGAAGAACTGCTATAAAGGAAGCAGGGAATGGTGCTGGTAGTACTGGAACCTTACTCTCTTCTGAAGTGGGTTAAAATGGAAACAGTGTATACATCTAGAAGGGTATAAAAGTTTTTTAAATGTAGAAAGAAATGAAAGGGTGAAGGAATAGGATAAGAGAGGGACTTTTAGAAGGATGTAGAGATGGAGAATTAGGAAAAGGAGATAAGGAATGAAGCTCTTAGAACTACAGGTAGATTGAGGCAGAGAGGGGGTAAGAGGATAAAGGAGGGCCTGTTTGAGTGAATGGAAGATTAAGTAATAGGAGGGCAAGGTAGAAGACAGAAATACATCAGAGTGAGGAGGGATAGGGCAGATGGGGCCTGAAGGATAGTGAGGGAAAATAGGATGGAGGGAAATACACAGCAAGTAATTATAACTTAGAATGTGAACAGGATGAATAAACCTATAAGACAGAAACAGATAGCATAACTATCTGGTACTGGCTAAGAAATAGAGAGGTAGAATGCTGGAAGAGAGCAAATATACAATACACAATAGTTAAGGAGTACAGTAACTTTGTGTTTGAGAAATGCAAAGATTTAAGTTTGGGGGATAAGAATTTGTTATTCCATAAAAATTGTTGGGAAAGTTAAAAAGCAGTTTGGCAGAAATTAGACATAGAACAATATGTTAAACCATGTAACAAAGTAAGGTAAAATGGACTCATGACCTAGAAATAAAGGGAGAAATCAAGAAAGTCAAAAGAAGATGGGGGGCATGTTGTGGATTGATGATGTGTTGTGGTGGCACTGTCTCAAAGAATTCAGAGTCAGACCACCTCTGATCCAAGTATAGGCATCTATTGAGGATTGATGTTCCAAGCAGGTCAAAGCAAGAGTGATTACCTTCTGAATGGTCTCTTGGTCCCCCTATGATCTGTAGTCCTGGATCTCCGGAGGCAGCCACACAGCAGCAGCTGCAGCTGCCATGCCTCCTCCACCTCTCACCTCAGGGACAGTGGCCAGACCACACTCTTCCATCACCCAGTTCCAACAAAGTTCCCAACTGACCTTTTACTTTCTCTTTGGTGTTTATGGGTTGAGAATTCTGGAAACTGCCACAGCTGCTGGTGATTTACTCTCCTGAAGTCTGCCCTTGCCAGTCTGGGCCATTGGTCAGGATCTCCCTGGGTCCAGGCCCATGTGGTTCATGCATGACTGCACCGGGCTCCCAGTGTGATGACATAGACCCTTCCTGTTGGCTTGCCAGGTTGCCTTCAGTGGGAGATTTGTTCCTCTCTCTCAATCTGTGGGTTCTGTAGCTCTAAAATTTGTTTAGAGTCATATTTTACAGTTATTGGAGGTGGTTGGAATGGGAGTTCAAGCAAGTTTCTGCTTTTACTCCTCTATCTTGATTCCCCCACCCCCACCCCACTTAGCTATTCTTAGCAATATACTGATCCAAGAGAAAACTGAAGGACTTATAATGAAAAATGCTGTCCATTCCCAGAGAAAGAACTGACAGACTATGAATACAGACTGAAGTACACCTTTCTATACTTCGTTATTTATTTTCCTTTGATTTTCTTTTTTTTTTGTCTATGATTTCTTTTACAACATGACTAATATGAAAATGTATTTTGCATGACCACACATGTATAACCTTTATTACATTGCTTACCCTCTAAGTGTGGGAGAATGGAAGAAAGGAAAGAATTTAGAACTCAGACTTTTTAAAAGAAATGTTTAAAAAAAAGGTTTCTCATATGTAATTGTGGAAAAATAAAATAATACATATTTTTGAAAGGAAGAGGCCCCAGAGTAGATGAAGTAAAACTCATAGCCTGAACAGATTTTTCTCAACAAGATACAGTGTTACCAATACAATCCAATCTCTGCTTTTATTTGAAAGATATGTGCACTTATAGAATTAACTTCATAATAACAATAGACATGCATGAGACTAAAATAATAATAGTGATACAATCTGCAGTTTCATATAATAAAAGATTTTTTAGGCATCTTCCAAATGGGATAGCCAAAGCATTTACAAGTTTCTTAGAACCACAAGAAAATTTTATAGAAATTAACCATGCATTAAGGCACTAAGACATTGCATACGCATGTAAGAAATTACAAATATTTAATCCATCCTTGTAGACCCATAATGCAATAAAAATGGTCATTAGTACAAGGATTACAAACAAGAAACTGACAACCAAATGGAGACTTAATAACGAACCATAAAAATATGAATTTGTCAAAGAAAAATCATACAAACAATTGATTTTTATGTGAAAGACAATCATGATGATGATGAACTAATATGCCAAAATTTCTGAGATAATGTTAAAATAGCCCTGAAAGGTATCAGATTCATCTCTCTACAAACAGCCACTAGCAAAACAGAAGTAGAGAAGTGTAAAGAACAGAATATGCAAGTAAAGAATTAAAAATCCAAGAAGTAAACCAACCTAAAATAAGCAGAAGAGAGTATTTTGAAAAATTAGAGGAGAAAGAGATGAACTGGGATAAAATAAACAACAAACCAAACCTAAAGTTTTTTCTTCAAAAAGACAAAAACTGTTGATAAATTATTAACTGATCTTATTTTTAAAAGGAGGACAGCAAATGAAATCAACAAAACAACAAATGGACAAGTTGAAATCAAAACTAGAAGAAAAAAAGAGAATAATTATAACATATACACAGTGCTATGATAACACAATTAAGAACACAAAAGAATCAAATGAAGAAATTAAAGAACATGAAATACCCAAATTGTCAGAAGGCGAGACCAAGGTTATAAATAACTAAACTTTAGAAAACAAAATAGATCTAGCTATAAAGGAGCTGCCAAAGAAAAACCTCCTGGTCCTGATGGATTCATAGGATAATTTTACCAAGCTTTTAAAGAACAATTAGTAACAAAGTTTCACAAACCATTCTCTAAAATCGAGAAAGAATTATCTCCTACCAGAATCCCTTTATGAGACATATCTTCCTAATACTGAAACTGTGGAAAGATAAAACATTTTTAAAAAGCTATAAGCCAACATCATTATTAGTATGGGCTCAAAAAAATTTAAACTCTGCAAATACATTACAGTGATTTAGCCAAGAAATTAATTTTTATCACAAGGAGGGATTCATACTATGGATGTAAAGATATTCCAATATCAGGAAAAACAGTCAATGTAATTATCATATTAAATCAAAACACCACAAACTAAATGATTATCTTAATAAATGAAGAAAAATTCTTTGATAAATTGTAGCACCCTTTTCTGCTAAATATCCTACAATATGTAGGCACAGCAGGACATTTTAAAATATCATTAAAAACAGCTGTCTAAAAACAAAAACATGTATCATATACTATGGGAATACGCTAGAAACTTTCTCAAGAAATTCATTTCTAAAATAAGGACATCCACTCTTCCCTATAACGTTTGATAGTGTTCTAGAAATGCTACAAACAGCAATAGGATGAAAAAAGAAAGCAAAGTCACAAAGAAAGATAAAGAGAAGATGAAATTATCCCTGTGTCCATGCTATGATGATACACTTGAAAAATGTAATTTAGAGCACTTCTTCAATATGCCCATAGGTACCTTTGACTTTTTTATCTGTAAGCAGCTTGGTCACATCCTCTGCCTTTTTATCAATCAGAAAATGGCTTGTGTTCTCATAAAATTGACTCAGTTTTCTATATGTTTGAGAAATAAGGTCTTGACCAGAGATAACTTGCTGTAAAGAGTATTTCCCAGCCTTCTGCTTTCCTTCTAATCTTGGTTGCATTCATTTTGTTTGTATTAAAGTTTTTCATTTTAATATGATCAAAATTATCTATTTCACATTGTGTAATTCTCTCTATCTCTTGTTTGGTCCTGAATTCTTCCAGTCCACAGAGAACTGACAGGTACACTATTGCTTGCTTTTCTCATTTGAAGGCTTCACTGTTTATGACACCTTTTAGCAAGTGGTAGTTTCCTTCCTTATCTCTTCTAATTAGGTGTATTTTTGCTTTTACTTTATTTAAGATCAGGATAGCTACCCCCTCCCCCCCCTTTTTTTTTACTTCAGCTGAAGCATAATAGAATCTGCTCCAGTCCCTTACCTGTGTGTGTCTATGTGTGTCTCTTTGCTTCAAAGTGTGCTTCTTTTAAGCAACATATTGTAGGATTCTGGTTTTTGATCCACTCTGTAATCCACTTCCATTTTATGGGCGAGTTCATCCCATTCAAATTCACAGTTATCATTACTACCTGTGTATTTCTCTCCACCCTGTTCTTCCTCCTGTTTGTCCTCTCTCTCCTTTCACCCTTTCCCACTTCACCACTATTTTGCTTCTGTCTACCACCTCCCCTCATCTGCCCTGCCTTCAGTCAGTCTCCACCCTACCTCCCCTTTACTTAATCTCCTTCCCTCTTACTTCCCTGTTGGGTAAGAAAGACTTCTATATTCAACTGATTGTGTATATTCTTCCCTCTTTGAGCCAATACTGATGAGAGTAAGGTTCCAGCAATGCCTATTGCCCACGCTCTCATCTTCCCCTATACTATAAGAGGTTTTTCTCACCTCATCCTATGAGATAATTTATCCCATTCTACCTTCTATACTGACTATATTCCTCTTTCTCATTCCTTAATTTTTTATGTCATTTCCTCACATTCACCTTATATTCATACCTTCTATGTATATTCCTTCTAGCTATACTATTAGCGATACAATTTTAAAGACTTACAAATATTATTTTCCCATGTAGAGATATAAACAGTTTAGCTTGGTTGAATCCCTTCTATTTCCTTTTTCCATTTTACCTGTTAATGCTTCTCTTGGGTCTTGATATCGGAGGTCAAATTATTGGTTTAGTTCTGCTCTTCTCCGTATGAAGGCTTGAATCCTTCTATTTTATTGAATGACCATTTTTTCCCTTGATGTATTATTCTTAATTCTTCCAAGTAAATATGATTCTTGGTTGTAGTCTTAGCTCCTTTACCCTCTAGAACAGTGGTTCTCAACCTTCCTAATGCCGTGACCTTTTAATACAGTTCCTCATGTTTTGGTGACCCCCAACCATATAATTATTATCATTGCTACTTGATAACTGTAATTTTGCTACTGTTATGAATCATAATGTAAATATCTGAAATGCAGGTTGTATTTTCATTGTTGCAAATTGAACATAACCCACAGGTTGAGAACTGCTGCTCTAGAACATCATGTTCCATAACCTGTGAGCCTTTAATGTTGTAGCTGTCAGGTCCTGTGTGATCCTGATTGTGACTCCCCAGTCTCTGAATTGTTTCTTCCTGGCCACTTGTAGTACTCTTTCCTTGATCCGAGAGCTCTGAAACTTGGTTATAATGTTCCTCAGAGTTTTTCTTTGGAGTTCTTTTCCCTGAGGTGGTCACTGGATTCTTTCAGCACCTATCTTGCCCTCTGGTTCCAGGCCATCAGAGCAGTTTTCCTTGATAATTTTTGCAACATGTTGTCCAGGTTCTCCTTTTGATTATAGCTTTCAGCTAGTCCAGCAATTCTGATATTGTCTCTCCTGGATCTATTTTCCAGGTCAGTTATTTCTCCCATGAGATATTTTATATTTTCTTCAATTTTTCTTTCCTTTGAACCTGACTCATGATGTCTCATACTAATTAGCTTCTACTTGCCCAGTTCTAACTTTTAAGGTGCTATTTTCTTCAGTTAGCTTTTGTACTTTTTCATTTGGCTACTTGGACTCATTAAGGAGTTGTTTACTTCCGTGGATTTTTGTTTTTCCCTTTTCATTCAGCAAATTCTACTTTTTAATCACTTTTCCAATCTGTTGAATCTTTTTTTCACAATTTTCTTGCATAACTCTCATTTCTTTTCTAACTTTTTCTTCTACCTCTCTTATATGATGTTAAAGCTCCTTTATGAGCCCTTCCATGAATTCTCTTTTGACTTGAGATAACTTCCTGTTTTTCTCTGGGGTTCTGTCCATAGGTGTTTTGACATTGTTGTCCTCTTGGAGTTTGTGTCTTAGTCTTAGTCTTAAGTCTTGGTCTTCCCTGTCACCATGATCACTTTCTATGGTCATATTCTTTTTCTTTTTTGCTCCCATTTTATTTTTTTAAAATTTCTGTTCAATTTGATCACTGCTCTGATTATAAAAGGGGCTATGTATCAGTGCGAGTGGCTACAGGTCCTGGCTATTCATCTGGTGATGATGTTGGATGATGTTGCCCTGAGGCCCATGGGGCACTCTCATGTCTGATGCTGTGTTGAGGGAGTGAGACAGGGGGTGGCAGGTGCTGTTGGAGGCTGTAGAGGTCTGGAAGCTTATCTGGTGCCGAGTTGGCAACCTACTGGTGGTGTCTGGCACGTGCTGAGACCAGGTGGAATTCTTCTGCATTTCCCTGGGGCTATCCTGAAACACATGGAGGTCTGGCCCCTAGAGGATATGTGTTCGAGCTGGGTTGCACTGAAGCATGTAGGTCAAGCTGCTGGAGGATTCCTGTATCCCTAGAGCTGTGCTGAATGCCTATTTGCCCAGGGCTACACTGAAGAAAATGGCATTTCTTGGAGCTCCGGATAGTTATTTTTACTACAACCATGTTATATTTTTCTTTTCATTTGTTAACTTCAATATTTTCAAGATTTCTAATTTGGTGTCTAAACAAGGCATTTACATTTTTTTTGTTTTCTAGGTATTTTTTTAGTTACATGCCTAATTCATCAACCTGAACTTTCTTTAACTGATGGAAGTGTGTAGTGATACCAATTTTCCTCTAAGCACTGCTAGATCTGCAAACCAAAAATTTTTGTCATATTCTCTCACTTTTGCCATTATCTTTAATGAAATTTTTATTTTATTATTTGTTCTTAGACAAACCATTTTATTAGGATTAAGGAATTTTAATTCCTTAATTTTAAAGTTATTTGATGGAGCCAGAGGCAAGATGGTACAGTGAAAGCAGGAACTCATCTGAGCTCTCCCACAAACTCCTTCAAATACATCTAAGAAGTGAGTCTGAACAAATTCTAGAGTGGCAGAATCCACGAAGAGAATGAGTGTCAGACAGGCTCTGTTCCACCTGGCTAGGAGTGGAGCTCAGTCTAACCCACAGGTTGTACCAGCATAGACTCCACCATAGAAAAGCTGGAGCAGACACCAGCAGACTGAATCACTGGCACCAGTAGCAATTCCCCGACTCCTCAGCTCAAGGTGGGAGGAAAGGCTCTGTCAGAACTGGGTAAGAGAGAAGTGAAGTCCTAGATTGAACTTGTGGCAGTAACAGCAGCAGCAGCTACTTCTGGAGCTATGAGGCAACAGACTGCACGTTTAAAAGTCACCAATTTAACCTTCTAGGAAACAAGATTGTGTAGTAAGCAGTAAGTGGCTCTTACTCTCCCTTGTTTTGTTTGTTTGTTTGTTGTTGTTGTTGCAGGTGGGAAGGCAAGGCAGTTTGGGTTAAGTGACTTGCCCATGGTCACATGGCTAGTAAGTGTTAAGTGTATGGGGTTGAATTTGAACTCAGATCCTCCTGACTCCAGAGCTGGTCCTCTATTTACTGTGCCCCATAGCCACCCCTTATCCTCCCTTGTTTACCTTAAAAAACCCAGAGAAAAACTCCAGGAAAAATCCTGGAGTAGCCGGCAGAAAGACAGGGTACAGCAGTCTTTTAGCATGGAAGGCTGGGGGATTAATGGTAAAGGTCCCTCTTACTGTGTCTGAAGGGCACAAGTACAGAACAGGAGGCATCCCAGCTGGTCAGCAGCAAGCTTCATCTCAGTGGACCAGTGACAGATACTGAGCCCCAGGGTAGGAACAGGCAAGCGCCAATACTAGGCTCACATCATCTCCAACTCAGAACCAGTTAAACTATCAGACAATTACAACATCCAACTTCCAGCACCTGAGGCCTCAGCAAAGGAATCCAGTAACTAGTCCCCTAGCCCCAAGCACAAGAAGTATGGGACAGTGTTCCCTAGATCCCAGAGGCAGAGATAAAATTTAAAAGTCAGAAAAAAGACCAACCACATGAGCAAAAAGAATTTTAAAAAATCAGTGATCATAGAAAAATATCTTGGAGACAGAAAAGATCAAAACACAACTTCAGGAGAGGACAACATGGTCAATATACCCACATCTGAAACCTCAAAGAAGAATATGAATTGCTGTCAGGTCCAAAAAGGCTTCTTGGAAGAGCTCAAGAAAGACTTAAAAAGTCAAATAAGAGAAGTAGAGGAAAAAATTAAAAATACAATTGACAAAATGAAAAAAGTATATGAAAGAAAACAACACCTTAAAAATAGAATTAACCAAATGGAAAAGGAGATACAAAAGCAAACTGAAGAAAACAATTCATTAAAAATTAATACTGGGCAAGTAGAAGTTAATGACTCTATCAGATATCAGGAATCAGTCTAACAAAATCAAAAGAATGAAAAAAAATAGAAGAAAACGCAAAATACCTCACTAGAAAAGTAACTGAGCTGGAAAATAGATTCAGGAGAGAGAATTTAGGAATTATTGGTCTACTTGAGAACCATGATGAAAAAAATGCTAGACAGCATCTTTCAAGAAATTATGAAGGAAAACTGCCCTGAGGTCCTAGAATGAGAGGGCAAAATAGTCATTGAAAGAATCCACTGATCACCTCTTGAAAGATCCCAAATAAAAAATGCCAAGGAATATTGTAGCCAAATTCCAGATTTATTTGATCAAGGAGAAGATACTGCAAGTAGCCAGAAAAAACAATTCATATATTGTGGAGCCACAGTCAGGATTATCCAGGACCTTGCAGCTTCTACCTTAAAAGATTGGAAAGTTTGGAATATGATATTCCATAATGCAAAGGAACTTGGGTTATGGCCAAGGATCAACTACTCAATGAAACTGAGCATAATCTTTCTAGGGAGGAGATGGATAGTCAATGAAATCGGGGACTTCCAGACTTTCCTGATAAAAAGACCAGAACTCAATGGAAAATTTGATCTTCAAATACAAGAGAGGCATAAACAGGAAGAGAGGGTGGGAAATCGTGTTATTTAATAAGTACAAACTGTTTACATTCTTTCATGACAAGATGATACAACTCTTGAGAACTGTATCTCTATTATACCACATAGAAGGGAAATACATAAAGAGAGTGGGTGGGTCTAAGTTGATTTTGATGTGATGATAAAAAACCTAATTAAGGCCTGAAAAATATTATAATGGGAGAAGAGACAAGGAGGAGGCAGAAAAGGGTAAATTCCATCACATGAAGAGGCACAAGCACATATTACAGAAGAGGGAAAGAAAGGAGGGTGATGAGCAGTGTTTGATCTTTACTCTCAGTGTATTTGACTCAAGCAGAGAATAACATACTCAATTAGCTACAGAAATCAAATCTGCCCTATAAGCAGTTGGAAAGGAAAGAGGAAAGGAAAGAAAGGAGTCTGATAGAAGGAAGGGCAGATGGAGGGAGGTGGTGGTCAAAAGCAAAACTCTAGTGAGGAGGGAAAGGGAAAAAGAAGAAAGAAAAGTATAAACGGGTGGAGGATAGGATGGAGAAAAAGAATAAATAGCAATCATAACTGTGAACATCAATGGGATGGACTCTACCATAAAACATAAGCAGATAGCATAGTGGATTAAAAATCATAATGTTACAATATATTGTTCACAAGAAACACATCTGAAACAGAGGGAAACACACAGGGTAAAATCAAAAGCTGGAGGAGAATATATGCTTCAGCTGAAGTAAAAAAAAAAAAGCAGGGGTAGCAACCCTTATCCTAGACAAAGACAAAGCAAAAGTAGATCTAATTAAAAGAGATAAGGAAGAAAACTATATCTTGCTCAAAGGTACCATAGACAACAAAGCAATATCATTACTAAACATATATACACCAACTGGTATAGAATCCAGAATTTTAGAGGAGAAGTTAAGGGACTTACAGGAACAAAGTGACAGCAAAACCATAGTGTGTGGGGGAAACTTCAGCCTCCCCCTCTGTGAACCACATAAGTCTAACCATAAAATAAACTAGATAGAAACTTAGAAGGTGAATAGAATCTTAGAAATATCAGATATAGTAGACCTCTGGAGGAAACTGAATGGGGATAGAAAGGAATATACCTTTTTATCAGTGGTACATGGAAGCTACACAAAAACTAATCAAGTACTAAGGCATAAAAACTTCACAGTCCAATGCAGAAAGGCAGAAATATTAAATGCATCCTTT
>JAQQSW010007307.1:0-13739 GCA_028646575.1 Pseudocheirus occidentalis | reverse complement strand
TAGGGAGGAACCTGAGATTTCATCAATGTGGCAACCCCGGTGTGGAAATGTCCCTCTTCCAATCAATCAATCAAATAGTTATTAGTGCTCATTAAGTGACAGGACACCAATACAAAAAAATGAAACAATCCTGACTCACAAGAAGCTTACGTCCTAATGGGAGAGCTTACAAATACATATAAAAATGTATGCAGGGGTGGCTAGGTGGCTCAGTGAATAGAGCACCGGCGTTGGAATCAGGAGGACCTGAGTTCAAATCTGCCCTCAGACACTTGACACAAAAACCAGCCATGTAACTTTGGGCAAGTTACTTAACCCCAATTGCCCTCCAAAAAAAAAAGTGAAAAAAAAGTAAAAATGTATGCAGCATACATATGAGAAAAGAAATACCTCCTCTGATAATTAGCAACTCAATTCATTTGCTGCTTCTGCTTTCGAGATTCTGAGCCATTTGTGTATGCGTCATGGGCCCATGATGAAGCCTACAAATCCTTTCTCAGAATGATGTTTTTAAGTGCATAGAATAAAATATAATAAAATACATAGGAAACTAATTGCATTGAACTATAGTTATAAAAAAATGTCAAACAAGTTCCCAGACCATCAAGTTAAGAGCCCTTGCTCTAGCACCAGTTCTCAAACTGTGGGTTGCAACCCTTTGGGGGTCAAACAAGGTCGCCTAAGACCATTGGAAAACACATATTTTCGATGATCTTAGGAACCAAAACATTGCTCTTCTATCCATCTCCAGGCAGGTCTGCCCACATGCAGATATGTCCACATACAAGTATTAAAGGGTCACGGCATTAGGAAGGTTGAGAGCCACTGCTATAGAGAGTTTTCTGAGACACTGAGCAGTAAAGTTACTTGCCCATCATCACACAAAGATAGTTCTTGCACCCAGGTTTCTCTAACTCTAAGACCAGAGCCCTATCTAGTATACCTTCTCTACTCTTAGGGCTTTTATTATGCTAAGTTCTTTGCTTGTTTTAATTAAGATTTATTTTTTTATTCTGTATGCTTTTTTCAGAAGTTCAATAGGGGGGAGGCTAGGTGGTGCAGTAAATAGAGCACCAGCCCTGGAGTCAGGAGGATCTGACTTCAAATCTGGTCTCAGACACTTAACACTTACTAGCTGTGTGACCTTGGGCAAGTCACTTAAGCCCAATTGCCCTGCCTTCCACACTTAGGAAAAAAAAGGTCAGTAGGACCATAATGAGGTTGGATGAGGTGACTGCTAATGTGTCACAAGATAGTCTTGGCTCCTCAGCAGCCAGTTAGCTCCACAATGGATGTGCTTAACCATGGTCTGTCCCCTCGTCTCCTATGCTCTGATCAAGGCCAAGATTTAATGCTCTCACTTCAAGGCATATTTTCCAGAAAATGTGGGTCTCCAGAACTGCATCTGTTGCATTCCCTGCCTATAGTCCCATGATATTGGAAACAGACTTGGTAGATGAACTCAAAAGTGACACGGGGTCCCATCACTTTCATCTGGATCTGATGTAATTCTGGTCTCTAATCGCCTCTTCATCTTCCTTCGTTTGTCAAGCATTCTTTGGAGACGTTCGTTTACACACAAAAATGATGCATCCGTGGAATTGGTGTTCCTATTGTGTGACAACAGCTCTCCCATGTGATTCCTATTAGAGATGAAACCCTCATTTCACCTAAAGTTATTGGCATGCCATCTATCCTTCTGGCAGCCATCAAAGGTTCAGGCCAGAAGAAATGATAGTGTGTCTTTTGGGGAGAAGAAGAAGTTCTTTTCCCGCTTGTTTCCAGGAAGGAAAGAGAAATAAAATGAAAGATTTTCTAACTACAGTTAATTATCCAGCCTGTCTTTCTAGACTGATTCACATTGGTCTCCGTCATATACCATGTTCCAGCCAGTCTTGACTACTTCCTATTTCCCATACACAAAGGTCCATTTCCTCCTCTGAATCTTTTTATGAGCCTCCCTCACCTCTTCAGATCTCTCCTTCCCTTCAAAGTTCTGCTTAAATGCCTGATTGGGAGACTGGTGATCTCTTCACTCTCTCCACCTCCACCCATAGACTGTTGTTATTCAGTCATGTCTGACCCTATGTGATTTCCTAAACAAGTTCATAGGGTTTTCTTGGCAAAGTGATTTGTCATTTCCTTCTCCAGTGTGTTCCCAGTTTAGAGATTAGGAAATGAAGCAAACAGGGGTTAAGTGACTTACTTGCTCAGGGTAACACAGCTAGTGTCTTAGGGCAGATTTGAATTCAGGTTTTCCTGACTCCAGGATTGGTGCTCTTACTTTGCATTTACCTATGCAATGAACATGATGCTTTTGCTATGTAGATTGTAGGCTACTTGAGGGTAGGAATGATTTCTTTCTTGATTTTTCCTTTTCTTTTCCTTCCTTCCTTCCTTCCTTCATCCTTCCCTCTCTTCCTCCTTTCCTTCCTTTTTCCTTCTCTTCCTCCTTTTCTTCCTGCCTCTCTCCCCCTTCCTTTCTCCCTCCTTCCTTTCCATTCCTTCCTTTCTCCCTCCTTCCTTTCCTTTCCTTTCCTTCCTTCCTTCCTTCCTTCCTTCCTTCATTCTCTCAGTGCCTAAGACAGT
Source organism: Pseudocheirus occidentalis (assembly GCA_028646575.1). Taxonomy (NCBI): domain Eukaryota; kingdom Metazoa; phylum Chordata; class Mammalia; order Diprotodontia; family Pseudocheiridae; genus Pseudocheirus; species Pseudocheirus occidentalis. The sequence goes on along the minus strand of JAQQSW010007307.1, from coordinate 11,150 downwards.
GCCAAGAACATCATATGTGCCTAACAAGTGCTTGTTGAATTAATTTAAGTTAAGAAGTTACTAGAAAGACTGTAAGACTGAAACAATTCATGCCTTTGTCTCTCCCTTGCTATAATGTGATGCTGAAAAATAGGTACTCTGAAATAAAGGGCTGGTTCATTAGGATATATACTAAAAAAGGAATCCATAGTTTATCACCCCAAATAGACCCAATATTATCATCTCTACCTTGTCTCTCTCATAAAGGTTGTTATGCCTGAATAAGTAGAAGATATCATGGTGATTTTCTATGTAATATTTTCTTTTTAAAATGGAAGCAACCCATGTCACAAATGACTGGAGTATGACTAAACAGATTGTGGCATACTTATTGTACTACAAGAAATGACAACAGAAGAGACAGTATGGTTTAGGGGCAGCAGAACAGAGTTGGGATGAACTTGATTCAAGTCTACTGGCTGTGTGACTTTAAGCAAGGCACTTGACTCTCAGTACCCCGAGGCAACTCTCTAAGATTATAAAGTAAAGAGTATCTGTCAATCTGCCTTAGTCAAGCTAGTTTCCTCTCTGGAGATGGGCTCTCTACCAGTAAAATCATGTGCTTCGACCAAAAGGACAGAAATGACAAATACAAAAAAGAGAAGACTTACCTGAAATGATACATAACGAAGAAAGAAATCATCAGAACTATAATAATAATGACTACACACAAATACAGAGAAGGGAAAAGGATTAGAAAGGTACATGGAAGACAATAAGGTTTTTTGTTGTTCTGTTACTTTTTGCTAAAGCTATTTTTTAAATAAATAGTTAATAATCTTAAGTTTATAGATTTGTTAATGATTTTATGAATTGTATCTATTTGGCTGGTGACTGCTAGGTTTAAAGTAATATTTTAAGGAAAATAACATGTTTTAGTCCAATGACCCCATTTAACCATTCTGTTCTCTAGTTTCCTGATATATAGAATAAAAGTGTTTAACTCAATGGTCTCTGAGGTTCCTTCCAGCACTAAATATATGGTCCTATCCATTTGGCTTATCCATCCCCAAAAATTCTTCCAATAGTGTTTACTTGAAGTCAGAAACCTAAGGGATTAATTTCACAAAGTGATTTCCTCTGATAAAGTCTGAGGCATGGTTCTTTAAGGATGGAGACAATACCATGGAACCACTCAACTTCCTTCTGCAGTGGTAGGAAAGAAGTCCATTATTGGGCCCATCAGGGGTGAGCAAAGATATTTTCTGTTGAGTTATCTTATAAATGAGAGATCACAGAATATTGAACTGGGTTAACCCAAATCCTTTCTTTTATAGATAAGGAAACTGAGGGTTAGAGTTGTAAAATAAGAGATGTTTGTTAAACTAAATTGAATCAAGCTGTCACCAGTCAAACTGTGAGGGTAAGATTATATATGTCATCTTCTCTCCCATACTGTTTGGTGCTGAAAAAATAAATACTCCAAAACGTTGCCCAAGCTTGAAATTGCAGAAGACCTTGACAGCGAGCTTTTGTTTTAAAAATTACACTTTGAAGACAACAAAATATTACAATGACTTTTGAGGATACCAAAACATTACAATGACTTTCACCACAATCAAATAAAATACATTTTCCCCCACCACAAGTCATGTGCATCCCAGTTACAACTTCAGACTTTGTGGTAAAATGTGCAGGCCATCTGCTAGCAGATCCATTTATTTTTGGACAGATGCATGCCATCATTTTTTTTATTAAGGACCTTACCAAATCTTCCTGTTATTGTCAGTGGCCTCCAACCGTTTTCCAAGTAGCTTACTTGCTTGATGTGAAAGCTTTATTTTATTGTGCTAGAGAGTAGGACAGTGCTGATGCTGAAGCCTTCTAACCATTGTGGCTGCTTTCTCTGGGGTCTCTATTCTCATTTATACAATTCACTCAGTTAAAATAATGGAGGAATCTGCACTCTCTAAACAAGGTTTTTAAATTGCAACCACTGTATGGTACCATTCATTTGGGGATTTGAACATTTGCTGTAAAAACAAATAGATGGATGGATGGATAGATAGATAGATAGATAGATAGATAGATAGATAGATAGATAGATAGAGATAGACAGACAGACATATACATACATACAACTAGTTACAAAATAAATGGAGAAAGGAATTTTCTGGCATTGAAGGTTTGTCATTTATGAAAAGTAATTATATAAAGTGCCCATTGTTGCACACACAGTTTCCAAAATCAAGGCTATTTTTCAAAAGTGCTTTTAAACATGTGCATCAATGAAAGTTCCCAGTGTCTGAGACAAAATACCAGCCAAGATAGCCAAGTGTGACTGTTTGATAATCATTCTAGCACCTCCCCCCATATGTAATGACCTAGGCAGATGTCTTCTTTTTCTAAAACCCCATTGTGGATGACTCCCTCAACGTGGCATTCATTATTTGGGTCCCCAAAAAGCAGACCCTCCTCTCACAGGTTCTGAAGGTACCATACAGTGCATATTTCTTATAAACTAGCTAGTAAGCCTCCACTGGTGTACTTCCTCTTAACAATTATCCAGTAGACATTGTTAGTGAAGGAATTAACTAAGATGATATAGTAAGAATACTAGCTAAAAAGGTTTTCCTTCACAAACATGGAGAGTACTATGTGACTAATATAATTTTTGTAGAAGAGCAGTAACACACTTCAAGTACAATGGTAATAAAGCATAAATGCAGGAAGCTCATGTGGCCAAAACAATTTGCTAGTCCAGAACGCTAGGACCTCAAAGTTCTTTCCTCATGTAGTCCTTTCTGTAGTCCAGCTCTCTGTTATTGACAGGAATCAGTTCTCTCATGCCGGGTCACAGTTCAAGAAGCTTCTTTCAGTCTTAAGTGTCTGTCATCCTGTACCATTGTCCTCTGATCTCTGGACCTCAAACTCTCAGACTGACTCTCCAAATGTTGGAAGAGTTGACTCTTCTGAGTAGCTCCACTGATAGACTCCATGGCTAAAGGAAGCTAAGATTACTCTAAAGCATCTTCCAATGGGGAAGGGGGGTGGGATTCTTGTTTAAGGATTAGGTTCTTCCACTGATGTCTCCTAGCCAGGACTAGATTGTAGAACTAACAACTTGGCCTTTTTAAGGTCTTCAGGGAACAGCCAAATCTTCTTCCTATCCAATCATGTTGCACATTCTGACTCAGTCAGAGAGAGGTATTCATACCTCTTAAAGGGCTCACAGGATAGTAACAACTTGTTACTATATCAACACCGGGTCATCTTGTAACTTTATCAGCTGAGCTGAGAGGAAAGGGAGAATCAAACTATCCTTTATACTTGTCTCCACTGAGTCCTAGCTCTGAAATTAAAATCTCTCTTTATACAGATTAGTAAGAACAAACAGTGAACCATTCCAACCAGTCAAATAATCAACAGGTATTTATTAAGCACCTACTTTATGCCAAGTAACTTACTGGGTACTAAGGATAAATAAATAATGATGGAATTATCCCTGCTATCAAAGGCTACCATTCTATTGGGGAAGATACCTCGTACATGTATAAGTCCATTCAAAAGAAATACAAAGTGGGGCGGCTAGGTGGCACAGTGAGTAGAGCACCAGCCCCGGAGTCAGGAGGATCTGAGTTCAAATCCGGCCGTAGACACTTAAGACTTACTAGCCATGTGACCTTGGGCAAGTCACTTAACCCCAATTCCCCTGCCTTCCGCCCTCCAAAAAGCATTAAAAAAAAAAGAAATGCAGGGTAATTGTGGGGAAAGAGAGTAGGGGTGTAGGACAAACTTCATTCAGAAGGTCATTATTAAACTGAACTTTTAAGGAAATTGGATTCTAAGAGACAGAACTAAGGAGGGATGGGGAACAAATAGCACAAAAGCATGGATATGGGAGATGGAGTGTCATGTATGAGAAACAGCAAGAAGGCCAGCTTGTATGGAGAGAAATAGGGTATAATAAGACTAAAAAGACATATTGGAACTCAGGTACTGAGAACTTCCACGGCAACCAGAAAAGTATGTATTTGATTAACCATAACTTTTGATGAAACTGATTAGTTTGATTTGTCTTTGTAGTGAGTTTATCAGTGATCCAAATCTCTTTGTCACTGCTGATTACACTACTGAACAGCATAAAGTGATAGCAGTGTTTATTTAGACAAAAAGTTGCCATTAGGAATAGTTGATTGAAAACATTCTAAATGTAGATACAAAACCAATGAACTAAGCAGATCAAGCTGTACTTTCACCCAGGAGATGCTAAATTTAGAGGGCATCAAGTTGACTTTCCAGACATTGGAAGAGTATTTTCAAGTCCATATCCATAATGGTGAAGGAAGAAGAGGTAAGACAGACAATAGTTAACTTCTCTGGTAAACAATGGATCCTGTGAAGTCAGGAGAAATTTCTTGTAAGCTCCAACAACTGAACTCCATCCTAAATTAAACTGCAGAATAGGAGACCTTTGATCTTCTAAGTTTAATGTGGGGATAAGCTGAATATCTTGGTACTGGGGTAAAGAGGGATAGTTATTGGAATCCCAAGCTCACTTCCAAGCTATAAGACCTGGACCATCCTGCTTTATTTTCCCCTAGTCCACCTGTATCCTTCCCAATATTAAAAGGATGTCTGGAGATATGAGGGTGGGATGGAGGCAAAACTAGAAGACCATTAAATAATGATACTGCTGCCAAAATCAGGGGGCAGACTTCCTGGGAAGGAGACTTCCTGTTATCATTGAGAGGAGGAAATCATAAACTCCTACTGTCTCCCACCTGATAAGGACATTTTCTCCCTGCCCAAGTCTTCTGGAGCAGTAGAAAGAAAAAATTTTTTTAACAGAGTTGAATATTAAGGAGTCAAGGGACTACCTGTAATCTAGAGAGGATGTACCACCTCCACCCTGCCCCTTACTCATACTGAGGGTAAGACCACTCTAAACTACATTTGTCTGGCTTTATCTGATTAGTAGATAAGATCCTATTCCTTCCTGTTCCCATTGCCCTCTCACCTCTATGAAAGATTACGATCTTTTGCCAACCCCTTACCTAAGCCATCAACAGCATCTGCCCAAGGTTGTATCTGCCTGTGAACAGGGATGATGTTGATTAAAGGGTTAAATTAAAATCAACCTCTCACCCACTCAATAATTCCATCCAAGGATCTCAGAATGGCCTGAAATCAGCCTAATTACTACACAGTTAGCAGGTATAATTGGTTAAAATAGAAAGCTATCATCTGTATCCCCAAAAGATCAAAGTAAAGGAAAAGGACTTATATGTACAAAAATATTTATGTCAATTTTTTTTTGTGGTAGCAAGAATTGGGGAATGAGTGAACAAGTTGTGCTATATGATTATGATGGAATACTGCTAAAAGAAATGATGAGGTCTTTATCCCAAAAAGATCATTAAAAAAATAACGGAAAAGAAGGTACACGTGCAAAAATATTTACAACAGCCCTCTTTGTGGTGGCAGTGGAATTGAGGGATGTTTATCAATTTGGGAATGGATGAATAACCCTGTGGTACATGTGTGTTACGGAATACTATTGTGCAGTAAAAACTTATGAAGAGGCAGATTTCAGAAAAACTTGTACAAACAAGAAGACTTGTACAAACTGATGCAAAGTGAAATAAGGAGAACCAGGAAAACACTGTACACAGTATCAGCAACATTCTATGATTATCAGCTATGAATGAGTCAATTCTTCTCAGCAACACAATGATCTTAGCAGCACAAGTGCGAAAGATTCACAAAGGAAAGTGCTATCCACATGCAGATAAAGAACTGATGGACTCTGAATGCAAATCAAAGCATTTTTTCACTTACTTTATTGGTTATTTTCCCTTTTGATCTATTTCTTTCATGATTGTGACTAATATGAAAATATTTTACATGATAGCAAATGTATATACTATATCGAACTGCCTAACATTTTTAGAACAGGGGAAGGAGGGAGAAAAATTTGGAACTCATATAAAAATTATTGCTAAAATTTTTCTTTAAATGTAACTAGGGAGGGGAAAATACTATTTTTAATAAAAGAACAAAAAATAAAAATAAAAGAAATCATAAAGGAGATGGTTAAAGAAAAATGTGGGAAGACATATGAACTGATGCAAAGTGAAATGAGCAGAACCAGAAGATCATTGCACACAGTAATAGCAATATTATAACAATAATCAGCTGTGAAAGATTTAACTGCTCTGATCAACACAATGATCCATGACAACTCCAAAAATATCATGAAGAAAAATGCTATTCACCTCCAGAGAGAATACTGATGAACTCAGTGCAAATTGAAGTATGTATTTTTCACCTTCTTTGTTTCTCTTGCTTTTTTGTTTTTTACAACATGGCTAATATAGAAATGTATTTCTAATGACTCCACATGTATAATAAGTATCACTTTTGGGAGCCCAGTCAATACCTGTGATGTGTCCACTGTGTTCCTTCAGTTCATGGGTTTCACCCACTGGTTACCATTCTTCTTGTAAATGTGGACTAAGGAGGGCAATCTGAGTATGGTCTCTGTTCCAAGCATAGCAGGTGATTGGCTCTAGTAAAAACTGATATATGGACATTATTCTTAGTGTTTTCAAAAGGGAAAAAGCTGGGATGGGGAGGGTGCAACGGCCCCAGAGCAGAGTATCCGCAGACTCTGGTCAGTTGAGGTGAATAAGCTCTGGCAGGCGGCAGGAGGAAGCCCATGTTTTTCTAAGATCATCAAGATCACCATTTCTTATAGCACAGTAGCATTCCATCACAATAATATACCACAACTTGTTCAGCCATTCCCTAATTGATGGGCATCCCCACAATTTCCACTTCTTTGTCAGCACAAAGAGAGCCGCTATAAGCATTTTAGAACATACAGGTTTGTTTAGAAGATATGCCTTGCTTCTGCCAGACTACTGTCCAATTTTCCAGGTAGTTTTTGCCAGACAATTACCCCAATAGCTGAGATCAAGTTCTAGGCTACTGTGTAAGGAATTTGCACTCAAATGAAAGGATACAATACTTACAGGAGAGTGGTATTTAGGGGGGACAAATCCTCCTGTCACTGGTAAGTGAGCTTTTTGCTTTATCTTACCAGGAACCGGGACTTCACCTCACGTCTTCTTGCAGCTTCTTCCCCAAACCCTTTACAACCAAACAATCAATAAACATTTCTTATGCGTTGGCTATATGCCAGGCTTACATCATCCCTTTTTGTGTTGCCTTCTCTCATTACAATGTAAACTACTTGAGGGCAGGAATTGTTTTGTTTACTTGTGCTTGTATCCCCAGCATGTAACAGAGTAAGTGGCCCATAATAGACATTTAATATATAATTGTTCTAGCTAGCTAGCTAGCTATCCTTCTATTTCTACCTGAGCCTCATTTTTATTAAAACTATTCTTTATCACTTCAGCTTCCACTTACTCCTTTCCCAAACTATCAGCCCTTTTTGAACTTCAAAGCTGTGACCCAATAATTTAATTATACACTGTCCTTTATTCTCGTAAAACACTTGTCTTCTTGATCTGTTGCTGCTCATTCCTAGCCAGCCTCCAAACCCTGAATTGCCCTCACATCTTTCTTCCCCACTTGTATTCATGTGCTGGTGAACACCACTGGAGAAAATCTTACAATCATGAAACTGGGTCTACTAAAAACGTATATTATCTAATCTCAACTAGCCTTCACCATGCATGCTCATCATTTCATTCTTCCCTAATTGGCTCTCTATTATACTTTTCACCATGGGTATTTAAAACTTTCTCTTCTATCTTCTTAATTTCATCCTCTTCCCCCTCACTTTCAGAATTACTTCATAATTTATTGAAGAACTAGAGGTCATCAGAGCTCTCCTGTGTGTGTATGTGTGTGTGTGTGTGTGTGCACGTGTGTATGTCTCTGTCTTTTTCTGTCTGTCTCTGTGTGTATCTCTCTGTCTCTGTCTCTGTCTCCGTCTCTTTCTGTTTCTTTCTCTGTCTCTGTGTCTCTCTGTCGGTCTCTGTCTCTGTCTCTCCCCTCCTCTACTCTTGTATACCTAAAAATACCTCCAGATAAATCCTATTCTCTGTTCTTCTGTTCCTGTCACTGACAAAGAAATAGCACTTCTTCCTTCTATTTGAAGGTATAAATCACATCTCTTATTGATTTGCAGAGCTTAAAGAGCTATAAAAACATCATTATCATCACCATCATCATTATTACAATTGTCTCATTATGCTCATCTTCTTGATGGAATTCAGATAGAAATTATGGTGGGACAGGTCACTATCTTACTACTTTACTTTTGTATTTAAGGTTCTGCAGAATATTGCTCAGGAAAATGAAAGTGTTGTTCACTGTAACTGAATACAAATATGATGTATATTCATGTTCTTTTTATTATCTCCTTCTTGTCTTTTAAATGAGTTAAACTAGAAAATTCTAGAACATCTCATTATGCTACCATTATTCCTTCATTTTGGTGATTGAATCTAAAATTTTGAATATAAGCACATCTCCTGAATTCTCAGTGAAAACATCCTTATCCTTAGGACAACTCCATGAGCAGAGAAAATGATGAGGATGAATTGTACCTCATCTTGTTCCTACATGATTTTTATTTCTTCTCTATCTATCTTTTAAAAGCTTGCACTCAATATAGCTTGAGGATTAGAAACATTTGGCATTTTGGCTTCATTAAGAATGTTTGTTGGGGCGGCTAGGTGGCACAGTGAATGGAGCACCACCGGCGCTGGAGTCAGGAGGACCTGAGTTCAAATCCAGCCATAGACACTTAAGACACACACACACACACACACACACACATACACACATACACACACTAGCTGTGTAACCTTGGGCAAATCACTTAACCCCAATTACCCTCCAAAAAAAAAAAGAATGTTTGTTGTTCTTAAGTTATTGGGTGATTACATGTAAAACCAAGAGGCGTTTCCCAGTGTACAAGTGGTCAATTAAAATGAACAAATACTTTTCAAAAGAATTTCAAACTATTAGCAACCATGTGGAAAAAATGTTCCAGATCATTAATAGTAAGAGAAATGTGAATTTTTTTAAAAATCTGAGATTTCACCTCACACATAGGAATTTGGCAAAGCTAAAGAACAGATGAGAATAAGCCACATTGGAAGAACTGTGGAAACACTATCTTACTAATACACAGGTGAATTGATCCAATCTTTCTAGCAGGAAATTTAGAATTGTGCTTAAAAAGTAACAACTATTGATACACTTTGACCCTAAGAGACCGCTGCTAGGCATGTTCTCCAAGGAGGTCACAAGTGTCATGAAAGCTCATAGATATGTACATTAGAATTTTTATAGCAGCACTGCTTGTGGTCACTAAGAATTAGAAATACGTTGAATGCCCATCAATTGGGGATTAGCTAAAGTAGGGAGTTCTTAACTTGGGGTCTGTGAACTTTGTTTTTTAATACTTGGATAACTGCTTTTCAAAATAGTTGTTTTCTTTATAAGCCTGTGGATTTATTTTTCATTTAAAATATTCTGAGAAGAGTTCAATAGGTTTTTACCAGACTTCAAGATGGCACCAAAAAAAAAGGTTAAAAATGCATGGTCTATAGGAAGGCCTCCAACATATTTCATGGATCCTCTATGGACTATCTCTGCATGGACATTCATAAGAACCACATATATTAAGAAAGTATGAATGGCGTGCAATCTGCAAGGGAGTGCCCTTATTAATGCCTATTAATTCATTAAAGTATAGAAATATAGGTATGTGTCATAGACCCTTTTTCCCTACCTTTTTTTCTAAGCTTTAGAATTATTACTCTAGACTTGAATTCCTTCTTTAGGTGGATTTTAAATTTTTTTCCTACCCTACTTTAAATTCATTTTCTTTCATTCAGGCCTCAGAGAAGACAGAGAACAGCTGGCCATCATCATCATTCCTGTGATTATGCTTCATATCTAAAAAGCATTACACAGCCACCTCCCATTCTCTTTTCCAAACTAAATCACCCCGATTCCTTTAACCTTTCATCATCTATCTGTCTGTTCCTTTTCCTAAACTCCAGGACAGAGACACTAGACTGTTTAAATCCTCTGTTTAGATCTATGCTTTTGATCCCTTGTCACCTTTATTGAGAATCAGTTTCTCCAGGAAAAGCATTACCATACATTACATTACCATAGGCTCTTGGTGTAAAAGCAATTCTCCTGCAATGTTACACAGGATTAGCTGGCCACGTACCCAGCCATTCCTCTTTTTATTTTCTGGCCCATTTAATGAGAAAATCCCAACCCTGCTTTTAATAGATTGTTGCTGGTTAGTCATTTTCAATTTTGCCCAATTCTTCATGACCAAATTTGGGGTTTTCTTGTCAGAGATACTAAAGTGGTTTTCCATTTCCTTCTCCAGCTCATTTTATAGATGAGGAAACTGAGGCAAACAGGGTTAAGAGACTTCCCTAGGGTCACACAGTTAGTAAGTATCTGAGGTCAGATATGAACTCAGAAAGATGAACTTTTCTGGTTACAAGCCTAGCAGTCTATCCACTGTGCCACCTAGCTGCCTGCCTTTAATATAGACATGTCTACCTTCCTAAGTCCTGATGGAATACCCATATAGCAATAATAATTGTCATCTGGCCCCATAAGCTACCCTCATTGAATGCAAAGTTTTCTGAGCATAAATTCTCTAGCATAGGATCACAAACATCAATGTTTATTCTATAAATACAGGCTTCATTCGGTGTATCTTATGTAGATCTTTACCGAAGGTTCATAAGAATTAGAAGGAGCCACAGAGGCCATCAAGTCCAACCCCTCCATTTTACAATTGAGGAAACTGAGGTCCTAAGATTTTTAGTGACTTGTCCAAATAGTCAGCATCAAAGTTGAGATTTGTACTCAAGTCCTCTTACTTCAGAACTGAGTACCCTGGTCACTGTACCAAGCTGCTTCTCTTGCATGTGGGTAATGGGAGAAATACTTTGAACTTACTTATTTGTCTTATAATATAGAACTTAATTTATTTTAAAATTTTTATGAGTTTGTGTTTACTTTGATACCCCCCAAAACATGTGATTTCATCAAGATGGATACTTCCTGTACCTACAGAGACTGTAACCCAGTTTCCTAAGGCTAATTATTTAAGCTGATCCTTAGTTGAATAGTTTGCTAGTAGGCCCTTG
>JAQQSW010007306.1:0-13740 GCA_028646575.1 Pseudocheirus occidentalis | reverse complement strand
AGTATCTTTGCCTAGATTCCCAAATGGTGTCACCAAGTTGGACACAATTGAACAGTTGAATGTTGATGATGACAACATGCCTCCCTACTGGACCGTCAGCTTCACGAAGGCCGTGACTGTGTCGCCTGAATATCTCTCCAGCTAGCACAGTGCTCTGCACACAGCCCAGTGGGCTCTTTATAAATGCTTATTCTATTAAGTTAAATTCCTGGGAGTTGCAAGTCCCTGAACTAAGATACTAAAGACAGTCTTGGAATATGTCCTCAGGGAGGACTTTTTGGAAAATAATTGATATTTTTATTATTAGGAGCACAAATATAGACAAAGTAGAACAGGAAAAGAGGACTTTATATATAAAAACTTAGATTTCTATTTCACATCTCTTTTTTAAAATAATATTTTAAATTAACCACAGTGTTACCAACGCAACTCTGCTTGCCTCATTTTTCTCAGAGGAAAGGAATGGATACCCTCCTGATGTCCAGGTTCAAATCAGAGCTCTAAGAAAATGCTATTTAAGAGCACTCCAAATTAAAGACATGAATTTTGGGGGCAGCTAGGTGGCACAGTGAATAGAGCACTGGCCCTGGAGTCAGGAGGAGCTGAGTTCAAACCTGACCTCAGGCCCACTTAACCGTTTACTAGCCATGTGACTTTGGGCAGGTCACTTAACCCCAATTGCCTTGCCTTCCCCCTCCAAAAAGAAAAAAAAAAGACAGGAACTTTTTGTGACCTGAATAATAGTGAGACCATCAAACTTCTGAAAATCCATCTGAGCAGAAGGAATGATTTCTTGGCATACCTAACAAATGCCAGCTCTGGTGAGATTCAGACTGCATGTGAATCAGAGCCTACCTACTTCTTCCACCTTAAACCAGCCATTCTACGCTTTGGCTCATACCTATTCCTTATGCATGTATTTCCTCTCCAGTTAAACCACTTCCTTCTCTCTACAACTAGTTCAACTGCTACATAAAATCAGTCTAAAAGGGCCTCATAAACTATTCTAGACTATTCTATAGCCTCCTTTCCTGCCCTTAAATAGCATCAGGACCCAGAGAAGGCACTCAAATTGCCCCTTGCAGAACTGAATTGAATCTCCCTCAGCAACTCTGAGCTAACAAACCTCATTATTGAGAGGCCACTTTATCTAATCTAAACCCCATGTTGCAGCATAAAAGCCCACATCCTGCTCTTCTATTCTCGGTCTTCCTTAGGCTTCACTTTAAAGATATGAAAGGTTTGAAATAGCCATAAAAACCCCACAGACTAATCAGTTAGACACATTTACTGAAAATTCAATGTAGGCAGAGTCTACGTTGCCAGAGTTATAACTAGTGTTATAGCCAGAGTTATAACTAGGGCAGGGCAATTGGAGCTTTGCCCAAGGATGCTAAAACCTAAAGGGTGTTAGCAGCATTTGTACTCTTTCAGTGACTAAAAGCAACTGAGTTTAGCACTTAGTAAGAATAGTTAAAATAGGAAGCTACCAGATAATAGTGCTTTCTTTTCCCCCAAACCCCTATTTCTGGTCAGCTTAACTCCAAGTGGGCTCTTCCCTAGCCCAACCCAGCTCCTTCTCATCCTATATTCCCTCCCCAGTGGTGACCTCCTTGATAGAAGCCTTAGAGCCCACTACCCAGAGCCTCACTACATAGAACCTGTACCCTGAGGTCCAATATCTCTCCCCCAACCTTTCCCCATGAACAAACTGAATTTAACAGTTGATTTGAGAGACTTCTTGTGCTGCTTACCCCAGACAACTTTTGCAAAGTACTTTGCCCCAGGCACCAGAATTGCCATTTAGAGCTCTACCTGCTTTAAGTAAGTGCAAAAGAAATATTACAGTTTCTGATCTTGCACTTCCAAAACTTCTTGGTAGGTACAAATTAAATTAATAGTCTATAGTGTAAACAATAGAGCTTAACAAAGCCATGAAGGAGAACTCAGAGGCATACATTTTCTGGCTGGGGGAGGTGAGATTGGGGTTAAATTTAAAAGAAAAAATAAATCATCCTAGGGAGCAATAGAAGTTGATTTCTTTGGTCTTTGTGTTCTAGAGAAAGATGCAAATGCTCCTGACTCAACTTTGATGCATACATACTGTATTTCTTCTATTTATAGCTACATACCATGGTTAAGCCAGAACTCTTAGAGATCACTGAAATTACACACACTCTGCCTACAAAGCAGTTCTCTGGGGAAACATGAGATGATCTGATCATCAGCATTGCTTCCTTCAGTGAGCTTTGATTACTCCACTCCCTGCAAGTTCCTCAATTCAAGTTGAGGGCTACTAGCAGGTGAAGCTTACACATGTACGTGTGTGTGTGTATAGGCATGTATTATGTATAAAACATTTATCATTTCAGCCAAAGGTTTTATATGTCTGCACATATCTATGTACACACAAATAAAACACACACACATACATATACAAATATGCACAAGTAAAATATATACATACATATTTATTTTGGTTCCAACCTGTGATTTCACCAGTTCATGAAACCCCTGGTATGGAAACCACTTCCAGTGAGTTAAATCAATAACTTACAGCAGTTAAATGACTTCCTTATTGAGTTTCATAGCTAGTGTTTTAAATGAAGGCTTGAATCTATGTCTTCCTAACCCTAATCTCTGTTTCCCAATCTGCCAATGTCAAATTGTCATGAGGAGGGAAATATGTACATTTTAGATACCTTGTTCTTTTTGAGCTATTCAAGGTTCCCTTAAGGGAATTGCTAATGTGAATATGTAAAATGAAGGACTAGCTCTGTTCCTTTTTCCCCAAATCACAAAATCATATTGATTCTAGAGATTCTGTTTAAGGAACTACATAGAAATGAATCTTTTGGCTCTATGAATACTGATTTAATTTCCCTTGTCATTTTAGGGGGGAAGGGTAAGACCAGATCCATGATTTCATCAGAATAGGAAAATTGTCAGGAAAAAACTTTTTTTTCATGTTTTATTTTTTCCCTAACCACATGTAAAAACAAATTTAACATTCTTTTGTCAAATTTTGAATTTCAAATTCTCTCTCTCCCTCCCACCCCCTCCATTGAGAAAGTAAGCAATTTGATGTAGGTTATACATATGCAGTCATGCAAAACACATTTCAGCTTAAGTCATGCTGTGAAAGAAAACAGACAAAAACACACAAGAAAAATAAAGAAATAAAGAAAAATTATCGTTGATCCGCATTCAGATTCCACTAGTTCTTTCTCTGAAGATAGACAGCTTTCATCATGGGTCCTTCAGAATTGTCTCAGATCATTGTTTTTTCTGAGAATAGCTAAATTATTAACAGTAAATCACACAGAATAACACGCTGTGTTATTCTATACAATGTTCTCCTGGTTCTGTTCACTTCACTTTGCATCAGTGTAAATCTGTACCTTCTCTGAATCTTCTAGTTTTAGAGTCACCTTGGAGACCATAATTTTAAGTGACTTACCCAGAGTCACATCGTGATTATATTTCAGAAGCAAAACTTTAATCAGGTTTCCTGAATTCTGAGGCTGGTTCCCAATTGCCTTGTAACACTCAAATTAAATACCTTTTTATCAAATGTTACCATGAGGAGTTCCACCAATGGCCTCTAAGTTTGTGTGGTGTTCTATATAATGAAATTCTAGTACAGAAAAAATAAATTTGTATCCCTTAAAGTTCTTTATAATGAGATCGTGTGTTTGTATGAAAGATTCCTTTCTTTGAATGATCAGACATCTCATTTCTGGCCATTTAAAAACAACTTAGGTAGTAAAACATTCTGATATCAAATGATAGGGGTAAAGTATCTTCTCTTTGTGTTTGTGTGGTAGTTTACTGCTGCTGAAATAAATCTACCACAACTCAGAAATTACAGAGGTTAAAAACCTAAATTTTAAGCACATTCTTTTGAGCCTGTTAAAAAAGCCTGTCAAAAAGTTAAAAAGTTAAAAAGACATTTAAAATCTTATGCGTCCCTCAATGTCATAAAAGTTAAACAAACTTAGTTAAACAGAATCATAATCTCATACATCTCCTAAGGAAACAAACCTAGTTAAACAGACTCTATATGTAAACTAAGTGAAGTTACAGATTATACAACACACAGGGGGCTCACAATGGGCTGACTGAGAGAGGAGATTTACATGCCTACAGAGGTGAATCCTTCCACACATGGCTAAATCACTTTGGAAAGCTCAGATCCTCTTTGAGTTCTTAATCTGAGGAATATCAAAAAGTCTTCTCTTGATATTCCATGAGTCAGGTTTTAGCTAGGTGAGGTTAATATTAACAGAAAACAGGCTTCAATTAGCCTAAAATTCTAGGATGAATGACATGATAAAATTGATAAAAGGACATAAAAATGAAAAATTATCATTGTACAAATGGCCTCTATTATAAAAAAATATCAAAACAAGGAGACCATTAAAAGATACCTAGGAAATGTTGAGGCTGTTCTTTGATGACCTTGAAAGGCTAAATATGCTTCACAATCCGGACATTGAAGGCTATTGGTAGTCTGACTTCCATTGACCTTTCCTCTCTCATTTCATTCATTTCCCTTTTATATATTCTTTTATCCAGTCAAACTGGTCTACTAGCCCTGTCTAAGACCTTCTATCTGCTATTTCCCTGCCTTTGCACGAATATTCTGGGATTGTATTCCCTGCTTACATCTACCTCTGAGAATCCCCATTCCACAGAGCTGGGTGTCATTTCCTGTATCCGGATTTTCCTGATTCCCACCCTCAAGTTGCTAATGCTCTATTTCTTTTAAAATTATTTTATATTTATTTGCCTCTATACATGTCGTGTTCCCCTCTCTCCATTAGAATATCAGCTTCTTAATGGCAGAGCCTGCCATTTTATCCTCGTATTTCTGGGGACTAGCTCAGTGCCTGACCGGCTTTAGGAGTTTATTAAATGGATGTTGACTTGAGAAGAATTGAGCTAAATTCTCACTTAGTTCAGAGCAGGGATTTATTTAGTCTATTTGTTAATAGCCCCAGTGACCCTACATGTAAATGGTTTTTAAATTTTGAGCTAGGTTGTTCTGATCTTTTTAAGCACAGCGTCTGCCATTCACAAAGATCCCAATTTCTGTTTGAGTGAAGCTCCCCAAAGTCTTCGCACAGTTCGGGCAATAGCTATCCCCCACTAGCCCTTCTTATTTCCCTCAGAGGCTGCATGAAGCTAATTTGGAATCGTCTTTCTTCAGCGGCTGCAAAGCCTTGTGCCTTGTCTACACGTGTTATTTATGAGCTTCTATGGGGCTTCATAGTTTCAAGACTATTTTAAGGTGCTTCTCTATCCACTCTGCCAATTATGCTTACAGGAATAACTGTGGACATGGAGAGAGGAGATGGAGGCAGATGTAACTATGGAAAGAAAAATAAATAGCTAAGTTGCTTAGCTGAAGAATTAGAAGAACACCTGGCGGTGACTGTCGAAGTCCCTGGAATACCTTGGGAAACCTACAATATGGCACCATCTAGTGGCAAAACAGGGTCATTATGGAAGTGCTGTCTCCTCATGACGCAACAGTTGTCATTTCCACATATAGCACCATATTCTACAGGATTCTCCTTTGTCCTTGAGAAATCGTGCAAGTCCTTGCCCCTGGTTTGTTCCACATTTTAACTAAAAACTTGGGTAAAACTGTAGTTGGCCTTCCCATTAAATTTGTGACTCTACTTTAATGGGATAGTGGGAAAAACAGCAACAAGAACCAGAAGCTTCCGTGGATTTGAAGCCAATGGGGTGATGGTAGCTGCTGCAAAGGAAGTGAGCTCTTCCTTTCCACATTCCAAGGACCTGCAATTTCATTGGGATGGAACTTCCCACTGCCAATGAGGCTGCTAACTCCTCTCCAACCTATTATATTTGCTGTGGCAGAAAATGTATCACCCTAGAACGCTCTCTCCTCACCTCTGCACCCAGGCTTCCCAGAACAGTCAAGCACTTCATAAATGCTTGTTGACCAA
Organism: Pseudocheirus occidentalis; assembly: GCA_028646575.1. NCBI lineage: Eukaryota > Metazoa > Chordata > Mammalia > Diprotodontia > Pseudocheiridae > Pseudocheirus > Pseudocheirus occidentalis. Next base: position 7,762 of record JAQQSW010007306.1, on the reverse strand, counting down.
CTATCAAGCTTTGTGCTAAGTTCTGCAGATATAAATACAAAAGTGAGACCATCCATCCATTCAAGAAGCTTCTAATTGCATTCTAATAGGCAAAGATAACACATTAGAGGATGTGGCTGCAGGTCTGATTCTAAGGCTTAGTGGTCTTCTTGGTAGACAGGAAGGCCTGGAGACTATAAAGTTCTACGAACTTAGCTAAACTTGTCCGTGGATGACAGACATATTTGTGGGGAGCCAAGGAGGCCTGATCCAGGACTCAGATAAAGATCTTGATGGTGTGCCCTAATTAGGACCCCTTGCACAATGCGGCCTAGCAACTTCTTGCATAAAGCCGGTTCCCTGGGACCCCCTGGGGTTACACTTAAAAGTGTATCTCTGTTTGAGATCCTGACATCAAAGCCTTTGCCCCCAAACTTCAGGCACCTAAAAAAGACATTTCCCTTATCAAATTATCCATTCTGTGTTGGTTCCAGATAGCCTAGATAACATATTCCTTATCAAATTCTGTTACTTCCAGGATCTAACGGGATTAAGAAAATGATGGTAAAACTTGAATCCTTTCCTCTTTCTGTATCATTTTGCTCTATAAAAACCTTGGTCAAAGAATCATTAAATGGAGTTTTTTCCTACAAACTACCCACCTGGCAAATTCTCTCTCACATCTTCGCTCACACTTGGGGCTGGTACCCAAGCGGTCCATGCACACATATTATAGCCCATCACTGGACTACTCTCATTGTCATTCCCACTTGATAGTATCTGCCATTGACAAAAGTCTTTGAGAAGCTAGGGTCACCTTCCTGCCATGTTGATTTCTCATAGGACGGCATTAGTGATGTAATTATGGGCCATGGCAATAGAAGTCCTGTATCCTTAACAAGGAGTGAGAGGGAGGCAATAGTCCACGATATTCTGAGCTGATCAGACCAATTGTAAAATACTGTGTAGTTTTGTTTCAGGTTGTAGGTAGTACACTTTAAGATGGACTTTTGCAAACTGGAGGGTATCGATACATTGTGACGAGAGGGTGAGGTGTCTAGAAGTCGTGTCATACTTATTTAACCCACCAGGGAAACTGCTGCCTAGTTGTCAGAGCCCAGGTACTAGGGGTTCCATGATCTCCTTGGAGGTTACGCGCAGTAACCAAAACTAGAGGGCCCTGGGGGAAATGTCAATGTCTGTTATTCTCTGAGAGCTTCTACCTTTAACCTTCCTCCCTTCACCCCCAATCCTGCTTCTTTGTGAATGGTAGGTTCGTACCATCAGTCCAGAAATGTGGATTTATCAGTGTGGATTTATCCAATTAGTCTCTTGGCTCAACCCCCATCCCCTGGGAAAGGAACTCTTTCCTGCTCTCTTCCCTAACATTTCAGTAGACCCCAAACTCATGAGCATAACCTAATGTGGTCTACCACACAAACATGGCTTGGATATAGACAGTATTCATTACCATAGAGTAAAAGGAATAAATTAGATTTAATAAAACAACTAACACATGCTCTGTATTCCTGTAGCTTCTTTCAGATGCAAGTCTCTCTTAATAAGTCTCTAGACATGCCCCAAACCCAAGAGTTTCTGGACATATTTCAGGTGCTTAGGTACTCTTATCAAGAGATACAAACATTCCCAGAGGTAGAATTAATAAGCATCCATAATGTTGGAGTTAGCGCACTAATCCTTTTTTGGGGTAAAAATTTTACTGAAATGTTTCACATAAAGACCAATACATATAAAATCCTATCCTAACAGTCCTCTGCACCGTGACGAGACTCACCATAAAAACCTACACTCAGGAGCTCTCTTTCCATTTTTAGTTAGCCTTAGTTACCTGTAGCCTATTTCCGTAAATCACTGTAATCACCATACAAATCAAAGGCATGCCAAGGGAAATTAAATTAGAGAAATATCCAGGAAAAAGAAAGCACAACACAACATCTTGGTTGAGATTTTCCTCATATTAAATTACTTTTCCTGCTAACTACATATTTAAAATCTTGGAACTGCATAAAAATTATGAATATCAGTGAGATTTTCATAATGGAAACCTTATCATCCCAAACTCATTGAGATCAAGAATTTTATCTTTTCCCTCCTAGAGCTAAGGCCATGGTAGGTGCTTAGCAAATGTCTGCTAGGTGATTCTTGGCTGATCTTTGCTTAACCTATAATCACCCTTCATTCTTATTCTTGGTTGACAACAATAGCCCTTGGACTGGACTCAGAGCATTCTAGCTCTGATGCTAGCATGCCACATGCAAGGACCCAAAGATGACAGACTCAGGGTGGGTGCGGGTCAGATACTAATGGGAACTGCCCCTGTGGCAGGAAGTAGTGTGAATGGTGATAAAGAAAAATAAAATTAAATGGATTCACCCAGTCGTTAGTGTTCGTTTTGTACGTATTTATGTGAGCACATCATTCTCCCCAGTGGAATTTCCTTGAAAGCAAGGCCTGTTTCCCTCAGCACCTAACACAGTGTCTGGCACATAGTAGGCATTTCCTAAATACCTGTTGAAATGAATAGAAATGAGTAAAACATGGGGTGGCTAGGTGGTGCAGTCAATAGAGCATCGGCCTTGGAGTCAGAAGGACCTGAGTTCAAATCCGGCATCAGACACTTAACCCAAAAACTAGCTGTGTGACCTTGGGCAAGTCACTTAACCCCAACTGCCCTCCAAAAAAAAATAAAAAGAAATGAGTAAGACATTACCCTGCTGTGTAGTATTCCCTCCCCTATTCCCTCCCCTCTCTCACCCTCTAACATAACCTGTTACCTTCCTGAACTTAAACTTCCCAGAATTTTCATTGCACAATTAGGAATAATGCTTAAAATGCATAGAATACTGCCTCATAGTATACCATAGAGAGTGCAACAGAGAACAAATTATTTAGGAAAGTAATGGGAAGCTGGAACTAGCAGGGTACCAGTGAGTATCTGAAGAAGAGTCAGGGACCATCATAATAATAATATCAAATGATTATAATAATGACAACAGCTGAAATTTATACATCTTAAGATGTACAAAGTGATTTCCAGATGTAACAGCAGATGGGCATTGGCCCAGTGGACTGAGGATGCTTTTTCCCACTAAGGGGTTTGGTCCTGGAAGAGCCTGGCCTATAAAGAGAAAGGTCAGACTTTTTTCTCATTGTCCCTTGCTATTTAAAGACCAACTACCCCAACCAGGCGCTGTGGGAAAATGGCTTAAAGTTTAGGTTTGGTTCATTTATCAACAATGCAGTATTCACAATGCCTACAGTAACTATAAATATGCTGACGTGGTTATTAATCACAAAATGTAACAGGCTCGCAACATGGGAGACATAGCTAGAACATTTATTCAAATGCCAGAAACTGAGTCCCCAAACCAGAAAGTCAAAGCCATCACAGTAGCTATGGAGTTGGCACAGGTAGTTAATACAGTAAACACTCACATTCTCGAGCCTTCAAAACAGAGCAGGCTACCTCAGGCAAAGATCTTCCTCTCCTCACTCACAGGTAACTGCTCAAGGTCCACAAAGCTCACTCCCAGTAGCTCCGCCTCCCCCTTCTCCCCACATTTCCTTTCCCGGCAGTCCTCAGCAGGAGTCCTTAGCAGAAATTCTGGCTGGCTCAACAAGAGGAGTTCATGCCACAGCTGCTGCTTTCAGTCACCACACTCTCTCCAGCTCCGCTCTGGCTTCCTCTTGCCCCACCCCTTCCTGCTACGTCAGCAAGTTCAAGGGGCATGGAAGATCTTCAAATCCCATAACCCATATTCATTTCTAAGATCTCTCCGAAAGAGGATTAAAAAACAGGCAATATAGAACATAAAATTATTTATTTCTTATACCCACATGATCAAAATTTTAAAAAAAGACTCATAAGCATTAACTAACAAAGACTTAAAACATTAAATAGAACCTATACCTCCTACTATACTCTCCTATAGGGGCAGCCAAGTAGAGTAGTAGATAGAGTTCAGGGCCTGGAGTCTGGAAGACTCACCTTCATGAGTTCAAATCTAGCCTCAGACAATAGCTGTGTGACCCTAGGCAGACATCTGATCCTTTTTGCCTCAGTTTCCTCATCTGTAAAATAAGCTGGAGAAGGAAATGGCAAATGACTCTAGTAACTTTGCCAAGAAAACCCCGAGTGGAGTCATGAAGAATCAGACATGACTGAAATGGCTGGGCATTTCTCTCCTACAGGGTTAATACTTTAAACATTCAAATTTGAAGTATTTAATGGGACACTTGATTAGGCATTCAACTTTATCTCAGTACACTGAAGGGAGGGGGAAATAATTCCAGGGAGGCAATAGCTATAATTAGAACAAATATCCTGATCCTTAAATGGGGGTGGGGGCTCAGAAGAAGTTCAAAAAAGGAAAAAAGAGGAAAAGAAAGAACTGATATCTAAGTGGGGGGGGGAATCCTTAAACTGCCTCTTAGACAACTGGAATTGGCTGAACAAATTGTGGTATAGGAATATAATGGAATACTCCAGTGTAAGAAATGACAAATGATACAATTTCAGAGACTTCTGGGTGCTATAAATTAATACAGAGTGAAGTGAGAGGAACCTTGAGAGGAATTTATACAAGGACAATAACATTGCAAAAAAAGTAAAAAATATCAACACTTTGAAAGAAACTTTAATCCATTGATGACCAATTATGTCTCCAGAAGGCCTAAGATAAAATACATTATATACCATCTCAGAATGGTGATGGACACAAGATATAAAGAAAGACACATGTTGGATGTGGTATATATGGAATTGTTTGGTTTGATTACACTAATTAATTACAAAGGTGTTTTATTTTTCCTTTTTCTTTCTCTTGATAAAGGGACAGGCTGGGTGGAAAGTTAACAAATAGGGTGGCACAGTGAATAGAGCACTTGCCCTGGAGTCAGGAGAATGTGAGTTCAAGTCCAACCTCAGACACTTAACATTTACTAGCAGTGTGACCTTAGGCAAATCACTTAACCCCAATTGCCCCTCCAAAAAGCAAAAAATAAATAAATAAAGTACCATTATTTAAAAAAAAGTTAGCAATAGTTATGTCAAAAAAAGAAAGTCATTGAAATTTTTTTAATGTTTGTAAATGAACAGAAGGAAGTTTACAAGGAAATACAGTCAAACAAGACAGTTTTGAAAATGCGTAGACTTCATTATACAACTTTTTATAAGCAAGCAACATGAAATGGTAATGACAAGTTCATAAAGAATCCTCTTTTTGTGTTTGTGTTAATAGAAATGCTCTTTTTTGGTGTGGTTTGGTTTTTTGGGGTTTTTTTGCTTTCTCCTTTTTTACAAACTTTTATTGATATTTTCTGTTTCTTACATCACCATAGTATCCCAGTATCCCTCCCTGAGAGATCCAGAGAGTCATCCCATATTACAAAAAGTATTTTATATAGAGAAAAAATGCTCAGCACAACTGTCCAAAACATTAAAAATATACAAAAATATGTATAATGTATAAGACCTGTGGACTTCCCATTTCCATGAAAGGGAAAGTTGGGAGTATTCTCATATCTCATCATTCAAGTCCTGTTTGATCTGTATAATTTTGTTACATTTACTTTTTTTGTTGTTGTTTTTTTGTTTTTTGCTTTTTGGTGGGCAGTTGGGGGTTGAGTGACTTGCCCAAGGTCCCACAGCTAGTTTTTGTGTTAAGTGTCTGAGACCGGATTTGAACTGAGGTCCTCCTGACTCCAGGGCCGGTGCTCTATTCACTGTGCCACGTAGCCATCCCCTGTTACATTTACTTTTGATTTTTGGTATTCTTTTCTTTCATTTACAGAGTTGTTACTATGCATATTGCTTTCTTGGCTCTATTTATTTCACTCTGCGTTAGTTCATATGGATCTTTCCATGCTTCTCTGTATTCATCTCACACATCATTTCTTATAGCATAGTAACATTCCACTACATTCATGTACCACAATTTGTTTAGTCATTCCCAAATTGATGAGCATCTACTTTGTTTCCGATCTTAAGCTATCACAAAAAGTGTTGCTATAAATATTTTGGAATATATGGAGATTTTTTTCTTATTAAGAGCTTTTTGGGGATATAAACCTAGTAATGGAGTCTCTGGTTCTAAGGGCATGAATTTTTAGTCATTATATTTATATAATTCCAAATTACTTTCCAAAATGATTGTATGATTTACCAGCTCTGCCAACAATATATTAAAATGCCCTTCTTTCCTTTGACGATCCCTCCAACATTGGCTGTTGCCATTTTCTGTCATTTTTGCCAATTTGAAGAGCACTAGGTGAAATCTCAGGATTGTTTTGATTCACATTTCTTTATTTATTAGTGATTTGGAGCATTTTTACAGGTGGTTGTGAATACAATTCTCTTCTTGATTACTGTTGTTCATATCCTTTGACTATTTATCTATTTAAGAGTGGCCATTCACCTCATATATGTTTATTGATTGTTTATAGACCTTGGATGCCGAACCTTCATCAGAGAAATCTGATTCAGATTTTTTTTCACCCATTCAACCACTTCCCTTCTTGTCCTAGGTATATTAATGTTATCTATGCAGAAGCTTTTCACTTTCAAATAATCAAAGTTATCTGTTTTATCTTTTGTAATCACCTCTCTCTCTTATTGTCTTAAGAATACATCTCTTACCCATAGATGTTTCTTTTCTAATTTTTAAAATAATATGATCTTTAATATTTAGGTTACATATCCATTTAGAATATGTTGTGGAATATAGTGTTAAGTATTGGTCTAAGCTTGTTTTCTGCCAGATTGTTTTGCAATTTTCATAGCACTTTTGCTTTTTGCTTTTGTTTTGTTGTTTTATCAAATAGCGAGTTTTTCTCTAGGTAACTTGTGTTTTTCTATTTCCATTAAATGTGGGTCATTGAGTTCTATTATTTCTGAATATCATTTGTCTAATCTTTTCCATTGATCTATTTCTCTATTCTTTAATACCAGCTGGTTTTGATGACTTCTATTTTTAATACAGTCTCAATTATTGCTTCTTATATTTTGTTATTATTATATAGAAATGCTCTTGATTTTGGAGGATTTATTCTGTAGTCTAAAACTTTGCTCAAGGTGTTATTGTCTCAATTAGTATCTTTAGGTTCTTCCTTAGGATCTTGATGATTCCTTAGGGTCTTCCAAGTAAACAATGATAGTATCAGCAAAGAGGGATGGTTTTATCTCATCTTTACCTGTCTTCATTGTTTTAATTTCTTTCTCTTGTGCTATTGCTATTGAAAACATTTTCAGAAGTAAACTGGACAATAGATGCCCCTGCTTCACTCCCATGTTTATTTGAAAGGGTTCAGATTGCAAAAAGTTACATTGCATATGATCCTTGTTTGGGGTTTTAGGATGGCTCAACATTAAGAAAACAATCAACACAATTAATCATTAAAAACCAAACCATTCAAAACCATATGACCATCTCAATAGATGCAGAAAACCTTGGAAACAGCACTTTGATGCTAAACACCCTACAAAGTATAGGGAAGAGGGTCCCTTTTCTTTTTTCTTTTTTTTTTTTAATTTTTCTTTTTTGCCTTTTTTGGAGGGCAGTTGGGGTTAAGTGACTTGCCCAAGGTCACACGGCTAATTTTTGTGTTGTGTCTGAGGCCAGATTTGAACTCAGGTCCTCCTGACTCCAGGGCTGGTGCTCTATTCACTGCACCACCTAGCCACCCTTCACTGCGCCACCTAACCGCCCGGACCCTTTTCTTAATATCATCAAAAGTATCACTCAGGGGGCAGAGCCAAGATGGC
>JAQQSW010007305.1:0-13740 GCA_028646575.1 Pseudocheirus occidentalis | reverse complement strand
GCCATCTTGGCTCCGCCCCTCCACAACATCTCTTCTTCTTTCTACTTGATAACATAACCACAATCTTAATACAAGCCATCGGCTCCTCTCGCTTGAACCATTGCAGTGTCCTTTGTCAGGGAGGCTTTGGCTCAGGCAAGTTGTCTGTTTAGTTTAGGTTCAGCGTTGGAACAAAATGAGACGTTCAAAGGTCATACTCAGCAGTAGGAAAGAAAGGATATTCTACAAGGATTCTGTGGCACTTACCTAAATTAGGGGGTCCCTTGTCTCCATACTGAAAAACACAGGACAATGTATCTAGTCCAGAGGTCATAGCGTTTTGACCTTTGGGACATACTCCACTAATTCTGAAGGTCTCTGACTTCACGTGGTTGGGCTTTTTTATGCTGTTAGGAAACCAGAGATCCAAATCATTATGGCCAGAGGCAACCAGGAAACTGTAGTGGAGGCAGGTCTGGAGTCTAATTGAGTCCCAGAGAGCTTTGTTACCTTTTTTGGGGAAAAGAAAAAACCCCCAAAACTAACGTAACCTATGTATAGGGTACAGGGGAGCTCTGGTAGGTGGTGATCCCGTCATTCTCCCTTTCTCAACTCTTAACCATTCTAATCCATCTTTCCATGTGGCTGCCGTGGTAATATTCCAAAAGTGCAGGCCTCAATAAATTCCAGTGGTTTCTTATTACCATTAGGATCAAATGGAATACATCTTGGCACTTGATGCTCTCCACAGGGCTGTCTTCCAGAACCTGACCCCTTCCCGCCTCTCCTTTCTATCACATTGCTCTTCTCCTCATCCCCCTTTGGCCCAGCCATGCTGGTCCGCTGGCTGTTGCTCACATATGAGCTTCCTCTCCCATCCCAGCGTCTTTGAGCTGTCTGTTCCCTGTGCCTGCGCTGCCTTTTCTTCTAGTGTCTGCTTCCTGGAATCCCTGGTTTCTTTAAGGACTCAGCTCAAGGTTCCCCCTCTGCTGGAGGGTGAAGTTCCCTGGCCAGCCTAGCTGCTAGCGCCTTCTCATCCAAGGCTGCCTTTGGTCCATTGGGCTTGTGTCTTATATATATATCTAGGTATGTACGTATGTACTCGTGTTGTCTCTCCCATTGGAATGGAGATTGTTTGAACACAGGGTCTGCCTACAAGTGTGTACCTAATAAATGCTTGTTAATTGATTCGTTGAAGATTGCTGTGCATATAAGAACTGATATTCATATGGCATTTATATTATGCATATGTAATCTTAAGTGATCGCTACAGAAACCCTGTAAATCAAGTATTCTAGGTATTATTAGCCCTGTTTTGCATATGAGAAACTGAGACTCAAAGGTTAACTGATCTGACCTAATCATGCAGCAAATAAGTGTCTGTGTTCGGAATTGTGATTGGAATTCAGGATATTTTTACTTTAGGTTTCATGCTCTGTTGCTGGATCTCACATAGTAATCACTTAATAAATAAATGGAATAAATAAAGCTCAGTAATTCCTACAGTATTCAAATGGTTTAAATGTCTTATTGTCAGCAACATCTTAAGGGAATGGGGTGTTTCACATTAATTATTCAGGTAATTGAAGCTTGAATGGGAAGAGTTTTCTAAAATGTCTGTATGCTTTTTTTCCTACTTAAAACAGCAAACTGAATGTAATTTAATTTTAGGAATATGCTCTGTTATACTAGATAGCTTTTTTGGTCTCTTTTGAAATCAGTTGTCCGCTGCTGTGTTTTTATCTTTGTGTTTGCCTGGAGTGACTTCTCATTTTCTTCTCCCTGCTCTTAGAGTTTTTTATTTCTCATTTTTCTGTGGCTTGAAAAACCTGATAACTAATCTTGTAAGCAATTTTAGGTTAACTGAGAGTCAGGGAAGCTGCTGAGCTCCTCAGGAGGAGATGACTTGGGTGTGAGTGTAAGACTTTGTGGACACTGTTTTGGAAGCAGGGAGGCCTTTCTCTCTTGGTTTGGGGTCAGGGCTATCTTCCAGCAATGGGAGGTTGCTGGAATTCTGACCTCTGAATGAATGGAGTGTTACTTACTGTACTCACTCTGTGGTCATCCCCCTCTGTTGACTGCTCTGTTCTGCCTCATTACTTGCTTTGTTGGCTGTCTTTTCAATTTACTCTTTCTTTACTTTTAGTTAGATTCTCAGAAGCTTTTGAAATTTAAATAAGGTACTGAACTGCTATCCCAGCTCCAGAAAAGGAAGCTTGGCTTAGACTAGTGCTTTGGTCTATGAAATTAGCTATCTGGTTCTCCCTTGATTATAAATTATATGGAAGATTGAAGCAAGGTACAAGTTGGGAAATAGGAAAGCTGCCCGGGTAATTCTGCATCCCATACAAATAGAACTTTATTTTTTTGTTGTTGAAGCAAATTCCTAGAGCATCAGTTATTCTCACATTAAAATGAAAGTACGGCACCCTCCCACGTTCCTGCATTCATTCACACTCTGTGGCTGGGGCCCCACGGGGTCATGTATTTATTTCATTCAACATTCTAGGATTAATGCTGAGGGATTGAGGTTCCTAATATTGTCAGTCTGAGGGCAGGGGATGCGTTTCCTGTGAATATCAGTCAGCCAGACTTTAATCAGTTACTTTTTAGAAAAGTTATTTACCTAAGGTAGGAATGGATAGAAAGCTGACCTTGGAGCCATGAAGACTTGAGTTCAAAATCCACCTCTGGCACAATACTTCAAGGTGTAACCCTGGTCAAGTCACTTAAGTTCTTAGTGCTCTAGAAAACTCTCCAGGACCACGTTACAGAGTCGATGCCAGACCCTGTTAGTGAAATCACAAGTCCAGTTCTTGTTCCCCCATTTATTGTACTGTTTACTATAAGGTGGATCAGTTGGTACAAAGAATTTCTGCAGAGCAGAGGTGTAGTCGTCCTGTGCGCATAGTAAGAGTGGGCTCAGACTTCAAGTACAGGGGCAGTGAGGCACAATATGTAACGAACACATGGGGCCGTGCGGTACCTCACCCATCCTGGTCACTGGAAGCCTTTGTTTTCCTTTGTAAAGAGAAAATGTGCCACTGAGGGACGAGAGAGACATGGATACAGAAACGTATCCATTAACGTATCCTCTCAAGGAATGAAAACAATCTTGGGGAACAGGCTTCCTGACAGCGTAGAAGAGAGTCAACTGTGGACTGCAGAGAGCTGGCAGCGGCACTTCAGAATCAAGCTAAGAGGAGCTGGTCCTGGGAACCCAGTCAGATAAGCTGTCCAGCAGAGGGCTGGTACCCCAGGTGACCTGTGGGAGTATTCTGTGAAGAGGAAGAAGATTTCCAGGACCTGTAGTGCTTGGAGTTTTGAGTTGTGTTTGCCACACGTGTATCCTGCATGTGTGCTTCACTGCCGTTGTACTTTAAACTTGAGCCTGCTCTTCCAATGAATGCGTTGTGTATTTGTGAGAGAATACATCCCAGGTTTGTGAGGGAGATATTTTGGCCAACTGTTCTCACTATTATCATCTTAGTAAATGCATTTGCTGAGTGCTAATTGTATTTGCCAGTTGGTAATGGGAAGTGCTTTGATGGGGTTTCGTGAAATGTTAGGGATGGATATCCATGGAGTATAGTTACTGAATTTCAAGGGAGCAGCTACCATCTGGGGTCTCATTCTGAAAATATGGGAGCAATTTGGGGAAGTTATATGAGCATGAGTCTGCTCGGTGGTCCATATGTATTTGACCTTTCCTTTCTATTCCTGAGTCACATTTTTGCCACCCTTTCCTATACCCACCTTTTCATTGAAATTGCCATGTATCAAAGTATCTGTTTAATTTGGAAGAACCCATCAAATTCTTAAATTTATTTGTCCTGCATAGATGTTGATGCATAAGCTAACATTATTTTCATGGTATGCTTAAATGAACACGGCAATACAAGGCAGCCAAATGCCCCATGAAATTGCGTTTCTTATTGTATCTGGATGCATAATAAAATCAGTTCTGCCAACTTTTTACCAGATTCTCCAATGAGAATCCTTCCATTTTAGTTTCTAGTTGTAACATCATTTTATCTTCTAGTTTCATTTATAGTAAAAGTATCAAGGTTAGTACAGTCATGTCCTCCAGTGGTTCTTCTATACTTTTGGTCATTGGACAAGGATCTTGGACTTAGAGGGCCACCATCTCAACAACAGGAGGCTGCCTATAAGCCATATTGTACATTTCTTCATTTCAGCGGTTTCCGTGGTCAGCCCACTAGTGCTTGTCTTCTAATTAGCTGGGCTGGTTCTTGGAAAGCAGATGTAGTCTGTCGCTGGTACCAGCCTTGAAGCCTTGCCAGCACGGCAGAACCCAACAGATGCGGCTTTCCACTGGCACAGTCTTCAAGAACCCCAAGCCACCCTAGGACAGCAGAAGAGCAATAGTCTTCGATATACATACAATTTAACTCAGTCACATGTATGTTTATGTTTTTCTACCAGAAGATTCATTTTGTCTGGAAGATTTGTTCTTTTTGTTTTAGGGGGAAAAATGAACTTGGGTACAGAGAGCAGTATGTGGGGGGAGGAGGTGTTAGTCACAGCGGTATCTAATCTGCTTGAGCTCTTGAGGCAGCATGTTTTCCCCTATGAGCTTGTAGATTCTCTCAGTGACTCACCAGCTTTGGTCCTTGTCATTCCATCCCCATCTCCCTCCCTTCCCCTCACCAGTGTCAGCCCTTTGCTGCTTCAGTGGGAGCGCTCTCTCTTTTGTTGTCATCTCTTCCTTCAGTTTGCCCACAAGCACACTGATGTAGGCTCAGTGGTGTCTCCATAGAAATCAGAAAATACCATGGAAATATGAATAGAAGAATAGTTTATTAGCAAGTATTCGTTAGCGTGATCTCATTCTTACGAGTAGAACTCTGATTATTAACTCATTAACTCATTATTAACTCATAGAACTCTGATTATTAAACTGTAGACTCACTGTGCTTACATGGTTATCTGTCATTTTAGGTAAAAGTGGCTTCATACTTTGCCACCAGCACAGTTTTCACACAGTTTTAAGTGAAAATGCCAGTTATAATTGGATGATTCATAATGCTTTTAAAAGTGGTATCTGAATTCAGCCTTGAAATACAGGGGAAGTCAGAGTTCTGAGTCATAGGGGATTATATCCATTAGATAGATTGTTTTTCAGCAAGAATTTCCACATTCTTAGTTGCTAATCTGTAGTACACAGTGTAGGAGGAAGGAAGGTTTGAGAGGTAAGAGAAGCTGCCCACCAAGATTATAGATCTTTCCTTGATGCTTTAGTAGCAGGATTGCCTGGGGATAGCTGGAAGAATCATTGCCACCCACACCCACTGCAAGCAGCTAGAATTTTGGGTTTTTCTTTTCCGCTCATGTGCTTGAAAGTTCTTTGTTTCATTACAAAACGTGTCCTACTACAAAGCTGGTATATGCAGAGATAGGTAATAGGGGGGTAAAACTGCATTTTGTGAAATTATCCTTTAGAGAGGAATATGAAAATAATGATTAAAAGCTATAATGTGTTTGTCATTGTCGAACTGTCTAGATGGGGGAGCGTCCTCAGAAGTGGAATCCGGCAAGAATGGCACCAAAGATGATTTTGGTGTAAGTACTGACAGCATTCTAAAACTCAGCATCCCATTAACGTCATAAAAGCTGCTTCTGTTTGTAATGTACCTCCATACTTCTAGTTACAACTGTTAGTGTTGGCATCTTCTGACCCATCTTAGGAATTTTCTGCTTATAGATTGGGAGTTTGGCCTATGTCATTAGCTAAGTGAACTTCAACATCCTTTTGGTTTTTCTTTGGATGCATGTTTTAAAAGTATTATTGCCTAATATTGTACATTACATATAATATTCTCATATTATTTATTTTGCTTACTTTTATTGTTCAGTATTATAATACATTATTGCTTAATAGTATTGATTGTTATTTAAAAGTATTATTTGAAAATTGGTAATCTTGGTTTTTGGTCATGTTAGAAATGTAGTCATAAAGACCTCTCGGTTTCCCAGTATACTCTTTACAAAAGAATGCTTTTTCAGAGTTGCTTCTTGGTGCTCTTGCTTTGTAATTATATGTTCACTTTTTAGGTAATATATCACACTGTTGACTAAAACTATTTCTTGTTTAGTTAATGAAGTGTGCCTGAAAGCCGAGAAAGAGCTACATAGTCTGTTACCAGGAAAAGCTGTGGAATCTCAGAGAATATTTTAGAATGACACAGCTGTCTACCCAGGATGGCTTGGAGCCTTGCTTCCCAAGCTTTCTTTTAATTATGCACCCTTATCAAGAAGCGCAATTTTGAACATTCGAGTATATTTATAAATTATATGCACTTTCTATTGTACCAATAAGTACATATATTACAAAACATACAAAGCAGACATTTAAAAAATTTTTTTTCAAAGTAGACATTTTTAAAGTGTGAGATAAAGATGGAATAATAATGATTGTAGAATTGATAGGGAGCTTGTAGAGTTTACAGAGTTAGGAGAGTGACATGGGCAGACATTTGCTTTAGGAAAATCACTTTGGCAGCTTTTTGGAGGATGGATTGGAGACGGATGAGATTTAAAGTGGGGAACAGAAGTAATTGCAGTAGTTACTCAATAATCCAGGTGTGAGACGATCAGAGCTTGGACTTGGGTTTGGCCTGTGTCAGTGAGAGAGCTAAACATGTGTGAGATGTTGTGAAAGTAGAAGCAGAATTTGAAAATCGATTGGATGTGTGAGTTGAAGGAAAACATTGAGTGGAGTGAGGAAAGCCGAGACTGCAGATCTGGAATACTAGAAGGATGGTGGTGTCCTCAACAGAAACCGGCAAGTGGGAACGAGCATAGCCTTAGGAACTGAGGAAGTCACCGAGTAGTGGGAGTGTGCAGGGAGAAGATGGCACTAGAGTTAAAGACGTGACACGGATTGTAGTCCAGCGACGGAGACTGAGAAAGAACAGTCGGACTGGCAGGAGAGGAAAGGATAAATATCTGGGAGGACGAGCGGTCTGAAGGTTACAATGCTTAAGTGAAGCCACAAGGAACGATTGGTGAAAAGCCATCAGATCTGGCAGTTAAGAGGTCGCTGGTAACTTGGCAGTTTCAGGTGAGTGAGGAGTTAGGGACAAGGAGGCCAGAAGGATGGTTTTGTCTGGGAAATCGGGAAGTGCAGAAGAGGCAGCTGATGCAGAGTTAACGTAATCATGAGCAGTCCATGCTTGCGCATCCTCTGTTGCTCATTCTTTTCACTGAAAAATGAAAAGAGGTGCAAGGAGTTACAGTCACTGCCCCACAGCTAACAATTCACTCCTGTGAAGGTAGGGAGGACGGATGACTTTTGCAATTGCTGCCAGTGCCTGGCTCTGATTGGATTTTAACCTTACTGAGGGGCCCATACCCGAGCGGCCGCTTGAAAGGTGGATGATGAGAGGGGGCAGAGTCCTCACAGGTCCTCAGCGTCCCCCTTGGGGTCATGCCACACCCCCCACTTTGAAGAATAGATAAACTTTGTGATCCCTTCTAGACCTAAGATTTTATGAGATTGTTTGTTTTTCTGTCACTGTAGTTTGTCATTTGTCATTATTAACAGAATTTAAATATGGCTGACCCATCTCTGGCACCTCAAAGTGAAGTAGCTGGCCCAGGCTTTGTCCCACCACCTCTTCATTTAGTTCGAGGTCCTATGGTGCCAGTGGACCCAAGAGGGTCAAAAATGAGAAGAGGACCAGTCATTACATCCCCTCCTCCACGAAGCATGTACGGAACTCCGAGGGGCTACTTTCCACCAAACAGCTTCCCTGGCCCACCATACCCTCAGTTTCCAAGTACGTCACTTTTTTTTACTTATGTTGGTTTTGGGGAGGAAAGCGTGTGCCCATTTTTTTCAAATTTAGCACATGTTCCTTAAACATCCACTGTGTGCAGGCTGTGGTTTATGAAATAATATGGTTGGGATTTGTTTTTCTCTGGTATTGATTTGGAACTTGCCGTTTTTCCCATGAATTTGGAAAACTAACTTCACTTGAATGTTGGGATTTGTATATACTTTATTGTTTGATTACTTGTCTTATTCTTTACATTTATTTTCTAGATCCTTGCATACTTACTTGTTGGCTCCCTATTAGAATATAAACTTCTTGAGGGCAGTGACTTTTTCCCTTCTTTGTATACCAGTGTTTAATCAATACTGGACAGACTGTTTGCTCTTACTGTGATACTTCTGGTTTGAAATGATTAACGTCTTAAGGGATTGCTTACCTGAGAGACGCTGATTATTTTGGCAGCCATAGGAAATAAATATATCTTGTATTTTGATATTGAAAATGCATTGTTTAATAAGAATGATTTACAAGCGGCTTTAAGACCAAACTGGAAGGTTTATCGGGGCATGTTTTGGACTGAATAGTTTGCTAAATTTCACTGAAGTACTTTTGTCAGCCAGTCAACAAAAATGCATTAAGCACTTATGCACCAGAAGCTGTACTAAAGGATGGGTTACCACAGAAAAGCAAAACACAGGCCTTGCCCTCAAGGAACTCACATTCTAATAAGGTGGACCACTTGCAAATCCTCCATATGTAACTGGAAGCTCTTCTCAGAGGGAAGGTACTGGGTGGGTGGGGGTGGGGGTTAGGAAGGGAGTGGGACCAAGATAGGCTGCCTGTAGGAGGAAGCCAGAGACTCAGGGAAGAGGAGGCAAGAAGGTCCATGATTAGCACGGGGAGATAGCCGGTGCAGAAGCAAAGGACGGGTGGGGAGATAAGGACTACAGAATGATTAGTGCCAGTTCTGAAGGGCTTTAATTGCCAAACAGAAGACTTCGTTTCTGATCCTGGAGGTAATAGGGAGCCATGGGAGCTTTTGTCCAAGAGATTAGCAGTAGATATTGAAAGCTTGGAAGCCTTAGCGTAGAAGTGATCATTACAGACATGGGAGCTGGTGAGATCACTAAGTGAGACCGTATAGAAAGGGAAGATGGAAAGCCCCAGGACAGAGCCTTGAGGGACTTGCAGTATTTCATGGCCCTCACTTAGATGGAGAATATTTTTAAAAGTAATACAAAGTGGGGGCAGCCAGGTGGCATAGTGGATAGAGCACCAGCCCAGAAGTCAGGAAGGCCTGAGTTCAGATGCTGCCATCAGACACTTAGAAGTTGTGTGACACTGGGGACATCACTTAACCCCAGTTGCCCTTCAAACAAATAATATGAAGTGACTCGTTGATTCTCCCTGACGTTGCCATACATGACTTTAAGTCTGCACAGTATAAATCACAGCTCCAAGGTGTTCAGTAAGGTCAGTTTTGTTTGGAGAGTTTCTTGATAACTGGAGGTGATTAGGGGGTGGAGGGGGCCGCAAGACCAGGAAAGGGAGTCTCTGATCTGAGTAAAACACATGAGAGACACTGAATTCCTTGTGTGATTGGCAGCCACGTGGGGAAGGAAATTCTTTTTTTGTAAAGCAAATTGTGACTCGGCTTTATCTGTTTGTGCCCGACTGTCCTTTCCTAGTCTGTTACATTACTAGACTTTTGCTTAGGGAGAGACTGTAGTTGGAGCTGAAATTATGGATGTGCCTTTATAATTGTGTATACGATGTAATTGTAAATCTCATTGTTTCAGAAAATCATTTGTTAAAAATCGATCTAATTCAGTGACAAAGACGTTCTTGTTATGTGCAAGGCATGTCATCAAAATGTAAATATTTTAGAGTCAAAGAGACTTAGATTTATGGTCATTGTAACAAATATGTATTGGGATGCTGTAAACCAGTGACATTTTGCATTTATGATGAAGTAGAGCTAGTTAAAGCTAAAACAGATCTACCAATCTCTTTAAACAGTGAGAAGTGTCTACCCACCCAGGCCCTTTCCTCCCTACTTTCCCTCAAGAGATGGATTTTTCCCCCCACCTCCACATCCTGACAGTAGAAATGAGCAATCTTCAGGGTTCGTTGAGCCTCCAAATGAGCCTGCTGCTGATCATCGAGAGCCACAGCCAGAAACTTGAAAAAAAAATTTCATTTCACCAAAAGTAATTTATGATAGATTTTTAACCATCTCTCATTTTTAGTTTAAGTAATATATTTTTAAATTATCTCTCATTTTTAGTTTAAGTAATTGCTGTTACTTCACTGGTTTTACTCTTCCTGAAATTAAAGTTTGATGAAATAATAATAATTTTCATTGTAAGGTTTTGTAAATAAAGATGATTGAGTTTTATGAATACATAATTTACCTTTGTACAAAAAGATTTGGGGCGGCTTTAGTAAACTGGGAGCCTGACGGGAATTAAATAGTGGTGAATAAAAAGCTGCCTTGATCTTAATCTGGACTCAGAATCATGGTGTACTCTACCCTTTCAGATCATTGGTGGTGGACAATTCTGAGACCCTTTTTTAGGAAGGACATTTATAAACTGGAGAATGTCCAGAGCCGGTGGGTCAGGATGGTGAGGAACCTCAATATCCTGCCATTAAAAAAAATCAGTTGAAGGAGGAACTTGCAGTGTTTAACCTGAGAGGAAGATGGACATTACATTAGTTTTTAGGTATTTGAAGAACTACATGTAAAAAAGCTCTTTTCTTGGTTCCAGAGGGCAGAACAATGATGAGTGAATAGGTGAAGGTTATAAAGAGGAAAACTTAAGGTTGATGTGAAAACAACTAATAATTAGAGCTACCTGAGACTGGAATGAGCCTCCTGAAGCAGTGGGTTTTCCCCTTCCTGATGGTTTCTGAGCAAAGACTTAATAGCATCTGTTAGATGAATTTTAAATTTTTTCAGGTATGGGTTGGACTGAACAGAAACTGAGGTTCCTTCCAACTCTAAAATTCTGTGGTCTGAGGCAATGAAGGTTTTTTGTTTCATTTTTTTAAGCAAAACAAGGGTCCCAGGAGATCCGATGGCACGGGCTCCTTGCGAGTTTTATCAACTGTAGGAAATGGATGGAATCTCAAGGCCGCAGCAGACACTTCTGGCACAGTTGATCATTCATTCATTATGCGTTAGGGTCATCTATAGTAAAGAGGCTGAGACTTCATAAACCTCTTGTAAAGAATTTCAGGAACTAAGGTGACACTGAGGCTCTTCTGTCCACCACTCGGTATCCTCTGGCCCATCTGCCAAAACCTCCCCTGTCCTGAGAGCTACATTAGGTGAATGGCACAAAGTCTTGCCCTCTTTGAAGCCTTTCTGGAGGAGCTGCCCCATTATTTCACAGGGGCTAAATAAGACCCAGCCCCATCCAGTGACTCAATTAGCACTAAATCAGCTAGGGAATCTGTTCCAACCAAATACATACTTGCTATAGTTAGGTGAGTGCTGGGCCTGAAATGATGAAAACCTGAGTTCAAACCTGACCTCAGATACTCCTAGCTGTGTGACCCTGGGCAAGTCACTTATCCTCTATTTATTTGCTCATCTGTAAAATGAGCTGGAGAAGGAAATGGAAAACCACTCCAGCATCTCTGCCAAGATGACCCCAGATGGGGTCATGCAGAACTGGAAATGACTGAGCAACAGCATAGGCACATAGCAAGTTTCAACTTTCCCATGCTATTAGAAATCAAAACACTTGCTAATACTTGGGTCCCCCAAGCTCTACTGGGGCAGGATGGCCCCGAGGAAAGGAAGCCTGCCAGCTGAGGAGTAGCTGAGCTGTACCGGGTGTATGCAGCTCGTGGAGAAGGCAAGAACCTCGAGGCCAAGGGAACTGTGTCCAAAAGTCTTCTGTTACCGGATCAGCCTTTCTGGATCCTGAGATCTTATAAACCAGTGAACCAGAGAGCCCTTTGAGCCCTTCTCCTTCCCAGGGTGATACTGATCTGTCACTGGCAAGTTAGCAATGGCTGGAAAATCAGCTGGCTAACGATGCGGCTGTTCACTGAGGCAGACCTCCTGCCCTGAGAAGGGAGAGTACCGTTTTGCTAGTTGAGGGCATTTTAAGGGCCACGGAGGTTAGATGTGTGCTTTGACTGACTGGTACAAGGGCACAATTGGACAGGAATACCTCACCACCTTGACCTTAGGGGGATCATATGGTCTCATGCCCAACATAACATGGCGTCACTACTCCAAGGTCCAAATTGGCACAACTCGGCCTCTGCCGTTCTTGTACTAACTCCAGCCTAGTCGTTTAGCATATTACGTCTGACAGGCGCTGACAGGCCCCATAAATAACTGCTTTGGGAGGCATTAGCAAAATTCCTCCGTTGGTCCTGATTCCAAAGGGAAGAGCCTTTGGTTTAGTCTTGTACTCTCCAGGCTCCAGACCAGTTGACTGTATTACCTCCCAGGAATTAAAGATCTCTGCCCCAAGACTCACCATACCAGCCATGCGGCCCAGACTTTCCAGAACCCTAATTCCCTAGGGTATCCCAGATTACCATACCAGATGAATGGCCTCTGAAGTCCCCTTGTGTATGCTTCTCTCATAGGGAAAGGAGCCATCAGTCACCCAGGAAAAATGGTGTTTCTCGAGAGACCGCTCCTTATAGGTGGGCACCCATGGGGGGAAGGGTCACAAAGAGTGTCAGATATGAATGAATCACAATCAAATTAGCCTTAACCTGGAAACCAGGCCACTCCCTGGCCATCTCCACACCATGTTGCCCAAACTGGTCATCAATAGCTCCCTCCCAGCAGAAATGTGGACTCCAGCTCTGGGACACTGGGTGCTGACAGGTGACCTTCTAAAGAGCCTGAGACCAGTCCTCCATGCGAGTCCCCCTTTTCCGTCCTGGATCCCCTGTATGTGTTGTCTTCTGCCATCAGAATGAGAACTCCTTGAAAGCAGGGACTATCTTACTTGCTTCTGTCAGCATTCCCAGCACTTAGCACAGTGATAAAACAATGGAACTGAAGGAATGGTTTGCTGAATGGCAGGAAACCAGCAGCTTGTGCTATGGGCTCCAGAGTCAGAATCCACTTACATCACTTGGATTCCTCCCTGGCAGCAGGAGTTTGGCAGTAAAGGGAGAGCTCGCTGCTCCCTTGCCTGGCACAGGGCTTGTACTGTCTTGGCAACTGTTACTCCCTGCTCTCGACAGGCTCCCTGGCACCTCCCAGTTCTGACCGTCCCGTTCAGCAACAGCATTCCACAAGTCTCAGAGAGGGGACAGGGAAACTAGCATCCAGAGACCGGGTACAGTTCTGGCCTCTGCCTGCTTGTGGGCACAAGATAGAGAAGGAAATCCCACCTCTGGTTTCCCTCTCTCCACAGTCCTCAAGAGTCCTGTAAAGATGTTACCATACTGGGGGATTCTGGGATAGCATCTGCTTGAGTCTCTCACCCCCACAGCAATGGGCTGGGGGCTCAGAGACTCAGGGCTACCTAAAGAAGCAGATGCACAAAGATATGTACTATATTGGAGTGGCTAGGTGGTGCAGTGAATAGAGCACTGGCCCTGGAGTCAGGAGGACCGGAGTTCAAATGCGGCCTCAGACACTTGACACACTTACTAGCCATGTGACTTTGGGCAAGTCAACCCCAATTGCCCTGCCTTTCCCCCTCCAAAAAATAATTGCTCCATCTTCTAGTCCCCTTCTCTCTATTCACATAACTATTGTAATAGCCTCCTAACTAGGCTTCTCTTCCCCAGTCCATCCTTTGAGCACCTGCCGGTTACTTTTCTGAAGTGCAAGTCTGACCACATCGACCCCCTTACACAATTACTCCAATGGCTCTCTGTTGACTATAGGGTTAAATATAAGAGCCTCAGAATGGGATGTGCACGTGTCCAGTCAACCCTTTTGATTTAGCTTTTTTAAATTATTTTTTTGCTT
>JAQQSW010007304.1:0-13740 GCA_028646575.1 Pseudocheirus occidentalis | reverse complement strand
TCTGAATTCTGGCTTTGGGATACTTAATTGGTGAGCTTTATTTCTCCACACCATGCTACACCTGTTATCTACCCTTCCCTCTCGTTATTGCTTTCAGTTTTATGTGCTGGTCAGGAGAAAAAAATTCTAATTCTGCCTCTGTGAGACTTTTCTTATATGTACACACACAGTGCTGGCTTCCTGTTTCATCCAAATCCTTCCTGTTATTTAATCAACAGGAGACAGAGTTCATACCCTCTGCCTCTTTCACAGAGGCCTGACTAAGGGATAAGTACCTGCTTACTTGACATAACAAAAAGGGGTCTTCAAATTTAAATTAATTACCACTACACCACTGAACCTAAATGGCTCAGCCCTCCCTCACTTAAATCCAATTCACTCACATGCCATGGCATTACCTCCTTGATGTCATGGTGCTCTTCAAGAATGAAGGACAAAACCACAAAAAAACAATTTCTAGTCAGGACAATACAAAGGGAGACAAGAAGATAGCCAGGGTGTGTCATTGCTCATCATGTTCCCTGTGGCTGAAATGTCTTCTTTAGCCACCTTTATTTTTTAACACCTTAAACTTTCTTCAAGACCCAAGACAAATGAAACCTCCTTCACACAGTCTTCTATTATTCTTCCCATTCCCAGCAGGAATCAATTTCTTCCTCATCCAATCACATAGCACTTTGCACTATAGTATTAATTGGCAGATCATGTCATTTGTATCAGGAGTTAAATGTTTTCAGAGTTAGTTACTGCCCTTAAATCAGAAGAATTGAGTTCAAATCCACACCCTATCACTTAAATGGACAGGTCACTTACTTTCATTATCTCATTTTCCTTATCCACAAAATATGGATATTGCTACTTATTTTACCTATCCCATTGAGTTATTGAAAGGAAAGTGAATTATCATAATAATAAATATCTGTGTACAAGTAACCACTGTTGCTAGATAAGCTTCTTGAAAACTAAAAGGGACCATTTTTCAGTTAACTTCCCAACTTCTTTCAGAATCTAGAACAATGTCTTATTTGTTGGATGCTGAATGAATGGGTGATGAATTGATTTCTATAATTATACCTCAACAAATATGCCTTGTCATTGTGAGAAAACAATCTGTTTCATTTTAGCATGATTTCTTAGATTCAAAATGGAAATGATAATCATCATATCAATTTACTTTAGTAACTTTAGTACTAAATTGCCAATTAAATTCTCTTTTGACCCTATTGAGTAGTAGGTACTCTTTGATTTTTCTTTAAGGACCAGAATTTCATTACCCAAACCAGGTTCTGTAAAGAGTGAATGGTACAAAACAAAGAGTCTGAAAGACTGGAAACAGAACCACTTATTCAAAGTTATTAGTATGGATAGAGAGAGAGAGAGAGAGAGAGAGAGAGAGAGAGAGACACGAACGGACAGACGGATGGACGGACAGACAGACAGATAGACAGACAGACAGATAGATATAGATACACACATATATATGTGTACATATGTATATATATCCTCATTTATAAGACAAAAAGAAAATATTCAACAATTATGTTGAAAATACTCAAATCAGCCTTTCTGCTCTGAATAAATTGTATAGAAAAGGGGAGAAAACTAGTACTGATAAATTTAAACACTCAGTACTTATTTAACCTCATCTGCAAAGCACTCTCTTTAGGGAACAATTAATTCCTGCTACAAACAACCAGAAATATTCTCCCTATCACTTCCTGCTCCTTACTCATTGGTTGTCCTACATAGGTTTAAGAACATGGACCAAACAGGTCTGATTTTTTTTTAAATCCCAATTCTTCACTTTTAGCAAAAATCTCAGGCATTCTTTTCCTTGTTCCATTTCTACAATCTCATCGACGTGGTAACTGCAAACTCCTAGTGAAATGAGAGAAGTGATTATCAAATAATCAATTATTGGGAAGATACAGGCTTTCCCTCCCTGCTCCCTCCCAGCCCTCAGATCCTCATTCTCTACTAGGTCGAGCCAGGATCTGAAGGATGTTGTGGATAGAAAAGATTGCCCACATTCCCTGGGTACATGCCTTTATATCCTGGTTGGGAGTTACTGCAACTAGGGAACCTTACAAAGAATTTAATCTAAGGGGAATTCCAGCCCATTTTGTTCCACTCCACCAGGTCTGAACAGAAGTAGACCTGCTTTTAACTAGACTGGCCTAGGTGGGAGGGGGAGCAGGAAGTGGGGGGGGGGGGCGGCCTGGATAACACATAAGTGTCTGTCCAAAACTGAGTGATCAGAGTCCCAGCTCCCAGCCCCTCATTAGAATAATCCCACCTCTCATTATAATATTCATTCTTCTCATTAATTGTTAACCCATAAGAGTTCATTGCCATCCTCAGGAACATCTATTCTTCAAAGGATATATAAGCACTGAGTGGGTCCATGAGGGGGTCTTTGGCATTTGAGAGTTCTACTGATCCATTTTATTAATTATATCCTAGCATGATTAGTAAAATGATTAAGTAGAAACTATGTCTCTTGAACTTTTTATATGTCATAGAAGGCGTATCAAGAACTCTTTACTAATTTGAAGATTTAGTTTTAGAATTATCTGAAGCAATTAGAGTTTAAGTGACTCATCCAAGGTCACACATAACTAATAACAGGTTTTAGACAGAACATAAAATCAGTTCACTCCTGACTTCAAAGCCATTCTTTTATCAACTATTCCACATCTGTTTTTTTTTCATAATTGAGCCTTTCTTTGGCAACTTAACAATTATCAAATAAATTATTACTTCATTGTTTTCCTTTGAAAAAATGGCTTTTAAACAAATGTTACTCCCAAACAAAGTGGAGTGGTAATTATGTGTTTCATTTCACCAATGTTAACAAATATAAGTAAATTATTGCCGTGATTAATGCAGCCTAGTTTCACATGCTAAATAAGTTAAAGGAATAATTTTTAAACTTGTACTTCACTACAGACTGTCTTAACAGTAAACTATCAGAAACATATTGATTCTAAGTGAGTTAACATATACAATGCATACCCCCTTCTTATGCCTTACTTGCTTATATGAAAGAATTATGTTTCTGAGTATTGACAATTTTGAATCTTTCAAAAGTACTTAAATTAACATTCAACAATAAAATCCACATATATGTATTTATATTTTTTTATTTTCTTCCTAATTCAAAAATAAAATAAAACAACACAAACAAAAACCACAAGCCTCACTTAGACTTGCCTCTAATTTTTGCCCAAAGCTACTTTCCTTGTTTGCCCTATCACAACCACAATTTAATAAGAATGAGGAAGAAGAGGGTCATTTCCCCCCTTTATCCATCTATCCTAGATCACTAAAATTATTGCTTTCACAAGCTGTCCAAAAGGGGCTCAGATGTATTACCTACCATTTGTTTAGATGTTCAATGTCTGCATTATAAAACAGGTACAAGCTGTTATATGAAAGGATTGAAACAAGGTTATTCTAAAAATGTTGCTCCCAAAGGCAAAAGTAGTAGAGGACTTCTTTCTCAAGTATATGATGACAGGAAGACACAAGGTGCTTAAAAATAATAGGCACAAAGAGACTTTAGAACTATAAAAACAGACCTTTGCACTCTTCTGGGACCCATTTTTACCTAGTATCAGTACAGAATAACTTTCTTTCAAAGCCAGTTAAGTTCTTTCCATTCCTTCAAAGTTTAGCCCAGGTGCCACCTCTTCCTTGAGGCCTTCCCTTATTCTTACAGCTAAAAGAAATTGCTACCTTGATGATCTCTTGTGCCTCTCTAAAGTCTCCTTTTTTCACATTTTTTTCTGATACTGACTTATCTCCTGATTCTCCTACTTATCTGACCATTCCTTCTCAGTCTCATTTGCTGGGTCTTCAGCCAGATCATACCCACTAATGGTGGGAGGCCCCCAAGGTTCTGTTCTGAACCCTCTTCTCTTCTCCCTTTAGACTGCTTACTTTGATTATTTCATCAGTGCCTATGGTTTCCATTATCATCTTTATGCAGATAATCTCAGATTTACTTGTCCTACTTTAACCACTTTTCTGACCCTCCAGTCTTAACCCTGATCTCCAGTCATATATCTCCAACAACCTTTTAGATATCTCTGTCTAGAAGCCCTGTGGACATCTTAAATTCAACTAATATTAATTCATTACTTTTCTCCACCACACCAAACCCTTACCTTTGTCTCAAAAATCTTTGTCTCAAAAATCTCACTCTCTTTCCACCTGATAACTGGCCAACTCTTGCCATTACTACTTTTATAATATGTTTTTTTTAAATGCCCCCCTTCTTTCCTCTGACAATGCAATCATACAGGTACAAGCTCTTATCATGTCATGTCAAAGCTGTTACAATATCCCACCGGTTTCTCTCCAGTCCAGTCCTTCCATTCAGCAGACAAATTAAACTTCCTAAAACTCAGACTGACCATCTCACACTCTTTCCTAGCCCCTAGCCACCTTGCCCCCATTCAGTAAATTCCATTGTCTCCCTATTCCCCTTAGGTTCATATATTTTTTTAAAAGCCTGTTTTTTTAGCCCATAGTAAACTGGAACTTCTGACATCTCCAAAATTTTTACACCTACACCTCTCTATATACTCTCTGTATTCTATGACCCAGTGACACTGCCCACCTTGCTGTTCCTAAAACAAGACATTCCATATCCTGAGTTTTTTCCTCCTCATCTCTACTTCCTAGCAACCCTGGCTTTCTTCAAGTCTCAGCTAATGGCACACTTTCTGCAAGAAGTCTTTATTGATCCTCCTTATTTTTACTTCCCTTTGAATTTATATACAGACACACAGACATGATAGATAGATAGATAGATAGATAGATAGATAGATAGATAGATAGATAGATAGATAGATAGATAGATAGATAGACAGACAGATTGATAGGCAGACAGATATCTTGTCTGTGCCAAGTTGTTTGCTGTGGTCTCCCCCATTAGACTGAAATCCTTAAGATCAAGGATTGTTTGGGGGCATTTCTTTGTATCACCAACATATAGTACAGCGCTGATAGTAAAGGCTCAATAAATTCTAGTTGATTTACTTACTGACTATAGTATTAATACTAACACTAATGACTATAATTTATATAATAATATAATGGTTTAAAATTTGCTAAGAGTTATACCACATAAGCTCTTTGATTTTCCAAACAGTTTTATGTGATAGGTGTCACAGTCATTATCATTCCCATTAACAACCCTTGAATAAGGGCCAGGACCATTTTGGTCAAACAGCAGACAGAGTTTTGATTTGGGTTTAGGAAGACTTGAGTTCAAATCTTGCCTCACATACTAACTGCACAACTGGATAAATGACTTTTTATTTTTCTTATTCTCAGTTTCCTCATCTGTAAAATAGGGACAACAACAGCTTTTTTTTCTGGTTTTGAGCCCATCTTATTTTTCATGTTTCATTTCCACTTATTCATATAGCACATAAAGAACTGATATGTAAGGGGTCAACTAATCAATCAACAATCATTTATGATTAAGTGTATACTGTGATAATCAGTATGACAGGACTTAGTACTAATAGTGCTAGCAGCACAAAGACAAAAGTAAAGTAGTTCCTGACCTCAGTGAACATACATTTATATACATTCATATACACACATTTAGGTTTGGACAAAAAATATGTAAAACATAGAATGGTGGGGAAGGCACTACAGCTGGAGATTATCACAAACAGCCTCACACAGAAGATGGCACTTGAGCTGAGTCCAAACATTCCTCTGTCACTAGAGATGAAAATAGATCTTTATTAAATATTGACAGATGTGTTCCATTTTACATCAATTTGTTGTCATACTGACAGTTTTATCCATGAACATTCTTGGGATAATATGACTGATTCAGGACAGATGCCAAACTTTCTGTAGACTTGTTTATGTTTCTAAAGCTTTTCAATGCTTCTTAAAGATGATCATACTTAAAATCTCCTGACATTTTCCTCCATCATATTTTACAAATGCGTCTGTACATTATTCTAGACCATTCGTGGCCTTGCCATCTCTCTTCTCTTAGCAAGGAGATTAAACATTTATTATCCCAGGCCAGTTTCTGGGTTCTTTTGGCCTTCCTACTGTGCCAGTTGTTTTGTATTCGCTAATTTTTTTTTTTAAGGAAATGTGGTGATCAATTAAGGTCGATAGTTTTTCTTTTTATCCATTTCCCATTTTGACACTAAATGGTAAAATTAGAAGCTATCACACTCCTCACTTTTGGTATCTTTTTATTAAAAATGATGTTGATTTTTATCTATTTTTTAAACTAATCAAAGGTTTGACTTCATTCAAACAGTTCCCATATAACTAGCTGTTCATTTCCTTCAGTTAAAATGTGGTCAATATTATTTTTGTGATGCTTTCCCATATTTTCTTTGCACTGCACTTTTTTAATTCTATTCAGGAAAAGAGCATTCATCATCTACAGGTATAAGGATTCCATGTCATTTGCAAGCTTTTGTCTTCTTTCATTTCTCAAAGCTGAGCAATATTTTCAAACATGGTTTTATACCTAACTTTACAGGGAAGTCAAACTATATAATTAAGAGAATCTTGAGAGTTCTTCATAGAGTTTCCCGATTTCTGCATCTTCTACAAGATATTTTTAAATAAGTTTTTATTGATAATTTTTTTTCTTATATCCCCACAGTATTCTACATACACCTTTACCTTCTATCTTCCTACAATCAGTATAATACTGAATGTTGCAATTTTTTGTCATTTTGGGAAACCATAGTATTATTCTTATTTGCATTTTTGATATTATTAGTGATTTAGAGCATTTATTTTTATGTGGTTGTGAATACTCTGAAGTTCTTTTGAGAACTGTTCAAATCTTTTGACAATTTATCTAGTGGGGAATGGCTATTGGTTGTATACACACATATATAATAGCTTATATTGATATACATATGTACAAATCGTTTATATATCTTAGATATTAAGCCCTTCTTATAGAAATTTGATAGAAAGATTTTTCCCACATTTAACCATTTCTTATCCTATATGCATTAATATGCAGAAGCTTTTTAGTTTCAAGAAAACAAAGTTATCTATATAGCTTTGAGAATAAAATCTGTTTATCCTCTAATTTTCATAGAATAATCTTTTAATATTAAAATTATGCACATTTACTAGGAAAACACACACAGAAAGAAAAATAACTTTTCTAATAGATGTGGTTTTCTTAGCCACTCATTCTCCTTTGAGGACGTAGTTTCGCTTTTTAAGAAACTCATTCTCCTTTATGTACATAGCTGGTATTCCACAGCCCAACATGAGACAAAAATGGCAAAGTCAAGATTATAGAAAGTCAGTCAAAAATCTTGATTCTTTACTCCCTTCAATGCCTATTTTTTCATGGTTTATAATGTGAAGGTATGTGAATCCTGGATTCATGTGCTAGGCTTATGCTGTTTAAGTAACATTCATTCTCTTATCCTGCCTCTCACTGTAAACGTTAAAATAAAATACATAATATTTAACTGTTTCTTCCAGCAAACAGGATTTTATAGTGAATAAATTACATTTAAATGAAAAATAAACCAATGAAGAATGAAATGGGCAGAACCAGGAGAACAATATATAATACAATGACACCATCATAAAAATAATTGACATTGAAACTTGTAAGAACTAAAATCAAAATTACCATTCCCAATTCCAGAGGACATAGGGGTAAAGGGTAGGAGGAAAAGAAAACAGATCTCTATTTTTTTTAATAAAAAGATGGGAGTGGAGGAAGAGTGCTGCAGGTGTGAAATGTTATATCCATTTTATATTAAGTCATTATATAAAGTTATACTTAACTGCTTTTCTTTATTGCAAAGAGATTTCTGGTGAAGTGAGTGTAATGTGTGAATGTAGGTAATGTAAAAATGGAATATACATACACACATATATAAATACATGTATGTGTGTGTGTATACACACACATATACACATACACACACATTTAGAATGTATTGTGGAGTGCAGTGTAAGGTATTGATCTAAAGCTAATTTCTGCCAGACTGCTTTCTACTTTTCCCAGATTTGTATAAAATGCAGAGATTTCCTTAGGTAACTTAAGTTTTCTACTTTAGCAAACTCTGGTTTACTGATTTCTATTATTTCTGAATATCTCTTGACCAGCTGTTTTGACTGATCTATCTCTCCATTCTTTAAGCAATACTAGACAGTTTTTGACTACTGCTATAAAATCTAATCTGAGGTCTGGAAGTATTATTCCCCCTTAATCTTCACTTTTTTTCATTATTTTCCTTGATATTCTATATATTTTTTTGCTTTTACAAATAAGTTTTGTTATTATTTATCAAGTCCTATAAAGTATCCCTGTAGTGATTTGATTGCTATAGCATTAAAAGTCCAAGTTAATTTCAGTATTATTTCCATTTTTATTATATTGGCATAGCCTAGCCATGACATTGAATATTTCTACAGCTAGTTAGGTTGTTCCTCACTTCTTTACAAAAAAGCTTTGCAGTTCAATCTAGATGAGTCTTTTGTGTATTTTGGGAGGCTGATCCCCCAGTATGTTATGAATTTTATAGTTATTTGGAATGGGATTTCTCTAGCTATTATTGCTTTTGGTGTTTTTTTATCATTAAATAGAAATGTTCTTGATTTTTAAGGATTTGTTTTGTTACCTGCAATTTTGCTGAAGCTACAAAATGTCTGAGTATCTTTGGTAATCCTTTGGTATTTTCCAAGTATCATTTCATCAACAAACAAGGATATTTTTATCTCCTCTTTACCAATACTATTTATTCCTTAAATTCATCTTTCTTGTTGACTTGTTATAGTTAGCATATCCACAATTATATTAAATAATAGTGGGGAGAGTGGGCATCCTTCTTTTATTCCCATATTTACTGGAAAAGGTTCTAGTGTATCCCCATTACACGTGGTGCCTGCTTTTGGTTTTACATAGAAGTTTTTTTTAATGATATTAAAAAGGTACTTCTATGGGAATATTTGTTAGTTATTTAGCATAAAAGAGTATTGTACCATATCAAAGACTTTTCTGCAGATGGTGAGATGATCATGTGACTTTGGATGTTTTGGATTCAAGATTGGTTCAACAATAATGTTGAACCAATCTTGAATCGCTGAAATAAATCCCATCTGATCATAGTCATTTTTTTCTTGTATAAATCACTTGTATAATCTGCTTGGTAGGATTTTTAAAAAATTATAGGAATGTTAACTAATAACATTGGCCTATAGTTTTCTTTCCATAATTTTTCTTTCCCTGTTTAGGCATTAGAACTACAATAATAAAAGGAGTCTGGTAGGGTTCAATTTTTAAGAATCATTTGTAAATTATTATTATTTATTTATTAAAAATTTGGTATTTTTTTAATCCATTAGGTCAAGAGTTTTTTTTTCTTTGGAATTTCCTTTAAAGCTAGATCTATTTCTTTTTTGAAATCAGGCTATTTCAGATCTCTACCTGGTCTTCTAATAGTTCGAGTACTTTATATTTTTCTGGAATTACTGTATTTCTTTCATGCTCTCAGTTTTATTAGAATGTAACTATGAATTCTTGCATCTTACATATTCTTATACCTTTTGGTTTCTTCTGGTTTTGCTTTGATTTCATCTCACTAATATTTGCTTTTTTACTGATTTTATTTTCTTATCTCTTCTTTTTAATCAGATTAAAGGTTTACAAATTTTTTTTTCACAAAAGCAACTTTTAGTTTTATTTATCAGTTCTATGGAAATTCTTGTTTCCCAAAGCTGAAGTTGCTTTGATGAAGAATTTCTATTTTGGAGATATTTGAGAGGTTATAGGGATCTGAGAAAATGTCTAGTTCACTATCCTGTTGCTCATCTGTTTTGAAACTCCTCTGTAAGGTGTTTGTAGCATCTTGGTGGTCTTTTTGCTTATGCTTATGATGGTCACTCCAAAAAAAAGGAAATGATAAAGTATCTCATAAATTACGTTTCATGCTTCCTTTGGTCATATAATAATCCAATTCTGCCAATGATTTTGTATGTCTTTTCCAGAATCATACTTCTATTTTTACTGAAACTTCCTTTTGTCTTCGTGCCTTATTTATTGTATGATTATTACTATTGATGCATTTCCTTTCTTTTAATGGCGTGTCATTTTTTTTTATCTCTGGACAAAAGGCTCACATTTACAGACCTAAAATTAAGTTAACATTCATAGAGTGTTTACTAACTATTTCTCTGTCTCATTATTTGGCAATCTCCTACCACCACTGTTGAAGAAGTATAGAGTCACAGAATAAAGAAGGACTTTTATTTTGTTCTTTCATAGTTTACTACAGAATTAATCAAATAATGCACAGCCCACTCAGAATTTGCCTCTCTATTCTTAGTCAGACTGGTTCTCATCGAAGTAGGTATTTAATGAATGTTTCTTGAATTGGATTGGTCAGCTTCATTTTTGAAATAAAGGCACTATGGCTACTTATGGGTATAACCCACACTAGAATTTAGGTTTCCTATCTCCCATAGCTGTGACTCCAGTGCTGGTACTCTTTCTACTACACTAAAATGTTCCAAACTAGGACTTCTGCCTTGCTCCTAATACCTAACTATCCAAATACTCTTTTTCACTTGATAACAAATATTATTAGTGACTGTGTTGAATCCAGAAAGCTTGAAAAAGACACAGGAGTGATCTAAAATCAGTTTAAACCTGCTTATGTCTGCAGATTGTTAGATTTTCAATATGAAAATTTATATATACGCCCCCAAGAAGCAACAAAACTACAAATCAGGGACTTGATTTACTGTTGTGTAGATTGTATTATCTTAAGAAACTGACCAGAAAAGGCTAAGTGTGCAGAATAAAATTAAGTATGTTGTGCACACTTTTCAAAGATCCAATTGTCAAACATTTACCAGCATAGCCCTGGATAGATAAATCATTTATCTATCTGACCACCTTATGAACCTAATTGATTTGAATAAAAATACATATTTTTGGCAATTTACATACAATATTTCATTTTATACAGATGGATTGTAAACTACTAATAAGATAATATTGTTTCAGTTTTTGTATTTGAATTACCAGAGTCTAGAGCAACCCCATTACATATAATATTTTATTAAGGCTGTTGATGGATTTCATTTGATTTTCACCCATAATGAAGGCGATGGTATAATATTATTAGCTCCTTTTTACAATCATCAGTAAGCATTTATCAAGTACCTATTCCATGCCAGCTACTTCACTAAGCACTGAAGATATAAAGAAAGGGACAAAGTATTACCTACCCTCCAAAAACTCCCAATCTAATGATGACATAACATTACAGATGTGATAGCTAAAGTTGGATGATTTTTATCAAAGTTACACAGACAGAAAATGACCGAGTTGTAATTCATTTCCTTGAAATTCAAGTCCAGTACTCTTTCCTCTATATCACACCACTCTAAAACAGCAATCCTTATGTAGCCATACACTAGGTGCACTTTTGGAAAAAAGGTCCATATTTTAAACAAAATCATTTTTCTGACTATGCAAATTTAGAGATCATAATATCTAAAACAAATGAAGTTGAAGATTGCCCAATGATGAGGAATGATGAGGAAGAAAGCAAAAAGAAACACAGTGTAAATAATGTAATTGAAAATATGTAGCCAGGAAAAAAACAACAACAAAAAGATGGATTAGTTATGTATATAGAGTGGAAGATAACTTGTGGACAACTTACATTATCTATTGGTATCCATTCAATGTCAAAACACCACAAAGTGGGCTCCCAGTATATTGGATGCACTCATTCTGATATGTTAATAGTAGGATATAAACAAACAAGATTCATAAAGGTGAGTAGTCATAAATGCTTTATAATACATATTATTGAAGGGAATACCCACATTGATAAGATCACAGTCCCACTGTAATAAGTGGAGTATTCTGTTTTATCATGGGCCAAATAGAAAGTGAAGTGAAGATTTCTTCAACTAAATAGCTTGGGATGTTTTGATATACTAACCATTGGCCTCATTGACTAAGAAAAAAAAGCGAATTGCAAGTTCCTAGTTTCTTGTTTATTTTTTTTGAACTAATCTTAGTGGATTTCCAAAGTGCTAACTATGTCTCAGATGTATTTTACATTTATAATGTACCTGGATAGAACTCTGTAGGATTCTAAGAGAAATGAAATGCCACCTTTTCACCCGCCAATTCTTTTGTTCCCCTTTAATGGAATTAAATAGACATATTTCAACAACTGTGACAGACACACACTGGATGTTTAGACATCACGCAGATCCTATCAGGCTCTTATTGTTGTCACACTATCAGACAACTTCATTAAAGGCTTTGAAAACAAAATAACTAGGTTGATGCTTGGGGAAGCACCTACTCAAAGGCATAGCAATAATAACTGGGGTGGAGATGTCAGAGAAAGACGTGATTACTGAGTAATAAAAGTAGAATGAAATTTAGATCTCCATGTAATTGGCAAGGAAGCTAGATATAAGGATAGTTCATAGATAAATAATTCAAATGTACTTGTCAAATGTCACCAGTTGAGCTGGGCCAATATTCGCCATTGTATAGTCCTAATAATAACTGCCTTTAGAGAAGCAGTGGAGATAGCTAAATGAGGACTTGACTTATAGTCAGAAAGACAAGCCTTCAGGTCTCACTTTTGTCACTTAGTAGTTGAGGTCATGGGCAAGTTAGAACCTCTCTGAGATGCAAGTAACTTTCTTAATGCTACATGTCACAATCCATTATAGTAGAAAGAGTTCCTACACCAATGAAATCACAGGTATGATTGCCCTCTAAGCATCAAGTCTTTGAAATGGTGTTACTCTCACAACTTTGAAGAGCTATGGATTTCATGTAGATCATAATCCCAGAGGGAGAAATTTACTTTCTACAATGAATACACATATATCAACTCATTCTTTCTCCCATGCAGAAACATAATATTTTCCAAATGTTTTTTTTTACAAATTACAAAACATATGTAATCAAAAAACCTGTTACCTTTTAATTTTTGAATCCCAAAGAAGTATCTATAAGATAGAAATGTAGGAGTAAAATAAACATCCCCTTAGAAAAAGACAGTATAATAATAATATGAAGAACACTCAGGTATTCCATTCCATCCTTGTGGATTATCTACAAACAAGAGAGTTGATTGTACATAGTTTTTAAAAGTTTAGTACACATCTAGGGGCTGGGGTTTTTATACTGCCACATAACTGGCATTTTTTATTTTGTGGTGATGGATGACTTAGAAAAATTTTACTTTCCTACTTTGAATGATCTATGATTTCACTGTTATGGGCCGTAAAGCCAATCAACAGTAGATTCCTGAGAGAATGCTACGGTGAACAGCTTTTAAGATTTGGATTACACAGTATTAGTGAACCCTCTGTTTATTCCATTACAAATCAAGATTCAGTACAATGTTCACAGTATCAACAATTCACAATATTATATACAATATTTAGAACAAGGAAAGTCTCAATATTATATCTTATTACAGAAGGTAACAAGGAACAATAGAAGAATCACCTGGTTTCCCTAACAGGGAAACCAGCTTCACATTTAAAGATTTAATCAATCCAGTTAAAGATTCAATCAATCAATTCACCTGGTTTCCCTAAGAGGGGAACCAGCATAACTTCACATTTAAAGATTCAATCAATCAAGTTAAGGATTAAATCAATCAATTAACAAAAGGAATCACCTGGTTTCCCTAAGAGGGAGTTGATTCAATCAAC
>JAQQSW010007303.1:0-13740 GCA_028646575.1 Pseudocheirus occidentalis | reverse complement strand
TTGGTTTTTGTTTCTCTTTTCTCATTGCTCACTACATTGGCTATAACACATATACAACCAGACTATTTTACAATGTGAAAGAGTTTGCAGATCCTATACATGATTGTATGCCACCATGGCGGGGGTGGGGGTGGGGAAGAAGGGGAGAAAAAATCTATAACTCAAGTGACTCTGGAACTGATTACTGTAACCTAAAAGTAAACAAACAAGTCAATAAAAATTAAAAGAAGAATTCTCTGTTGAAGGCTATGCAGTTATCAGAGCATCATTGGGATTGCTTTACAAAACATTTATTTTTTTTAAGGAAATCAGGGTTAACTGATTTGCTCAGTGTCACACAGCTAGTGGGTGTTTGAGGCTGAATTTGAACTCAGGTCCTCCTGAAACTAGGGCCTGTGTTCTATCTACTATACCACCAAGATGCCCATGTTTTACAAAATATTCAAAGAGTGTTAAATGACAAGATAACGAAGGGAAAAATTAGAGATTAATTACCAAAAAAGGCCACTGAGGGAACTTTAATAATAATAACTAATGTTTGTATAAATCTTGGAGGACTGCAAAGTACTTTGTATATCTCATTTGATCCTTACAACAAATCCATGAGATACATGCTATTATTATCCCCATTTTATAGATGAGGAAACTGAGGCCAGTAGTGATTCCATGACTTTTAATCTTCCTGACCTTACACCGAGTACACTATTCATTATGCTGTCAAGTTTTCTTACCAAATATTAGTTACCTTGATTTTTATTGTTACAGGTGAGACACACCTGGATTCATACTCTTTTTAATAGGATCATAGTTTTTAAGCTAAAAGTATCTCAGAGATCATCTAATCCAAATCCCCTCATTTTGCAAATGAAAACACTGAGGCCTTACAAGTTGAAGTGACTTACCCAAGATCATACAGGTAGTAAATAAATAAAATAGCTAGGATTTGAACACAGTCTCTCTGAATACAAATTCAATGTAATTTCCACTAAAACTGTGCTGCTTTTCAATTTTTTTAAATTTAAAAATTGCTAAATTTACTTTAACTAAGTGAGTAGAATATTTGGTTCATACTTTAACATATGGAATTTTGTATGATACAAATTTAGCTTTCCCAAAAAATAGCTACATGAGAATTCTATTAATTTCTCCTGGAACATTTATAAGTTTGAGTATAAAGTAATATGGATAAATTCATTGTAAGGGTTCATGATCAGTTGCATTTTTGCAACAGAAGAACATGGTGAATATCATAGATTTCAAAACTGTAGAGCTAGGGAAAGGATTCTGGGAAGATGGCAGAGAAGGTCAGAAAACTTTCAGCTCTCCAAATTCCTTTCCCAAAAACAAATATATACATATGTAAGAACATTACCTCAGAGCAACAGAAATAAATTCAGGGTAAAGTTATTGTCCACCTAAGGCAAAGTAGGAGAAGATTGAAGACATTTCCTCTGTGGAGGAAACCCAAGCATAGATGTGCTGACCACATGCCAGCTATGGCTATGGGAAGAAGGAGCTAGCACATACCTGGTGAATGAAGCAGTGAAGGGTGGGGATCCCTTTCTCTATAGCCACTTGCAAGAGAGGAGAGTTTCTCTTTTCAGTTCCAGGGCAGAGAGGACAGCTCTAGTTTGGAGCTTTCTGAGGGATCACAGTGAGCAAGATCATTCACAGGATAGTGTGGCTAGGAGCCTTAGTTGTGATTTAGGAGTGAAGGGAAGAAGCCAAGGTTGGAACACAGCAGAAATCAAAAATAACAGTAAGAAAAACATGAGGCTTTGGAATAGATAAAGGACTAGAACTAGCTTGCACTATAAACTAAATAAATAAATAAAAATGAGTAAGTAAAGGAGAAAGAAACCAACCATAGATTGCCACTATGAGGATAGAGCATGTCTGAATTCATATTCAGAGGAAGATAATGAAGCTTTAAAAAGTCACTTCCTTTCAATGAGAAATATCAAATGTTTAGAAGCACATTTTGGAAAAACTTTTTAAAAGGATAGAAAAGTCAAATAAGAGAAATAAGGAAAAATTAGAAAAAAGAATAAGAGAAATCTAAGAAAGTCAAGAAAATTATTAAAAGACACTCAACCAACTTGAAATAGAGAATCAAAAACTTACAGAAGAAAGTAATTACTTGAAAACTAGAAGTGGGGAAGTAGAAGATAATGATATCTTAGAACACTATGAAATCATAAAACAAAATAAAAAAGAATGAAAAAATAAAACAGAAAGTGAATCATCTCATAAAAAAACAAATTATCTGGAGAATAGATAAAGGAGAAATAATATAAGAATACTCAGACTACCTCAAAATTTTGATTAAAATATTACAAAAAATTATCAAGGAAACACAAGAAGGCAGAGCATAAATAGCAAAAAAAAACCCCAAACAAACAAACAAACAAAAATCCACCAATCACCACCTGAAAAATATCCCAGGAGTAAAACTTGTAGGAATATCACAGCTAAGTTTCTCAGCTCCCACGTAAAGGAGAAAATATTGGGAGCAACAAGAAAAATACTATTTAAATATTGTTGAACTACAATGAGGATTACACAAGCAACAAGTACACAAGTACCTAGAAACTGGTATATTGAAGAACCATAGGTCTTGGAACATTATATTCTGTAAAGCAAAAAAAAACAAAAAAAAAACAAAAAAAAAAACCTATAATTACAAAGAGGGCAACTTACCCAGCAAAGTTAAGTAGAATCCTGAATGAAAAAAAAATGAATATTTAGCAAACTGAAAGACTTTCAGGTTTTTGTAATAAAACTCCCAGAACTTAAGGTAAGATTAACATGGTATCCAAGAGAAATTTAAGGTAAACATCAAAGACCAATTATAAGGGATGCAATGAGATCCAATTGTGTACTTCATAGATGTGAACATATTAGCAATACTCTTTTGGCTTATCATTTTGGGGGAGTTTGAAAGAAAGCTTTGGGCTGAACTGAATGTGATAAGATAATTCTAAAAGAATAAAATTGTAGGGAAAGATAAAAAGGAGTAATTATCTTATACAAATGAGTTATAAAAGAAAAAAATTGATACAGAAAAAAGTCATTGGGGGAAACTGGGTAGTATTGGATGAAGTAGAGAAGGATAATGAGAAAAAATAGGAAGGAGGAGAAGTAATCATAGCTTAGAATGTGAATGGAACAAATTTACCCACAAAACGGAAATGAATAGCAGAATGAATTCAATAACATGTTGGTTTGGGGAAAAACAAAAATGAGAGATACACACAAAGGTAAAGCAAAGGGCAACAGTAGAATTTATTATGTAAACAGGGAAAATAATCATGCTCTCAGACAAAGTTAAAGTAATTAAAAGATAAAATTAAGTTACATTGTCTGTAATATTATCAATATTGTTTTAGATCACTTATAATAACTAGACAATATAAAACACCCAAGTGTATACTTGCCAAAATAGTTATAGGAGCTAAATGAACATAAACATAAACCACTTCTTATACAACTCAGATCTAAATAATTGAAGTTATAATTGTTTTTCATGGGCTGGTGAAACAAATGTAATTTTAAAAGGTCAGTTTTACCTAACTAATCTATTTTTTTCAATGCCATCCAAATTAAATTATTAAAATAAAATATTTTGCTATCTTAGAACAAATAATAACAATGTTCATTTGAAGAAGAAAAGGTGAGGAATTTCAAAGAAGCCAGGGGGAAAAGATGACAAGGAGGTATACGCAGTAGTATTAGACTTTAACTATCCTATAAGGTAAAATTACATTGAAGTACATTGAAGTACAAAATGGATAATTTAATTATCTTTAAATAAAAATTTCTTATAGAAATAAAACATATGTAGTCAAGAATAAAAGAAATGCAGAAAATGGGGGGGGTGTTAATGTGTTCCTAGACAATCTCTAAGATAGGATGTGATTGAGTTGAAATATTGATGTGGTGTAGGAAAAGATGAGCTGGGTGATTTAGAAAAAACATTGAAAGACTCAGACTTAGAAAGGAAGATGATATTCACCTTCAGAGAAACAGATGGCAGGTAGAAATAAGCACAGTATGGTCTCACATATATGTATATGATTGTATGTGTGCATATATGAACACATGTGTATCCATACTTAATCGTATCCTTCTTTAGGGTGCAGGAAGGGGAAAAATAAAGTAGAAAAGAACAGCAGGGAACAAAAGACAAGGACAGCTTTGAAAACAATGTATAGTATTCATTATATAGGTTTTCTTGACATAGAAATTTATCATTTTATGTTGAATCATCACATGTTCTGCCATGTGCATGTCAATGTTTTTTTCTTTCTTTTCTCATTTTGCATTAAGTTTAAAATAAATTTAAACATATGCAAAAATAATGTAGTCAATGAAATGTCTCTATTTAAAACAACTTGTGTTTTTTGTATTTTATGTATTTCATTTGTAATTTAATTTGTATTTCATGAATTCCATGTGGCTACTATCAACTTTTGACTACACTTAGAAAAAGCAGGCCATCTAACAGTTTTTCAGGGGAAGTAAAGCTAGAGAACTGGAAAAATGGTGGTAAAAATGAGATAGGTAGGATCAAAAGTAGCCTTATATTTATTTGCCGACCACATGCTTACTTGTGACAGTTGGCTCCCCTCTAAATGAGCTCACAGATTTCATTAATATTAACACTCTCAAAGGTTCACTGTTCAAAAAACATCAGTTGTCTAAGTTACACTTTTTATCCATAGCAATTTTTCTTTTGAATATAGACTAGTTTAATTGAAGGGAAAAAAATAAGACTATTTCTCATTAATATTAAAACACAGAATACTTTACTGGCTAAAGTGCTAAGTTGTCAAGTCCAAAACCTGTGATTATTTGGTTTTCTGACATAGATTTGTTGACAATCTTGGGCAACTCACTAGGCATACGGTGGACACTGAAATGTTGCTAACCAGTTACATATATAACTACCTGCTATTTGACCCAGGTCCAATGTTCATTATGGGGATGAGGAAATGGAGACCTTTTTGTCTCTTTTTTTCATTCTGAGTCAGTTAGTAATTTCCTTAGGAAGGTAAATACCATTTCTCTTCTTGAAAATGTTTAAAGGTTGTGAGAAAATATTTAAAAGGTACTATGAAATATATCATTCAACTAGTGATTAAAGGAAGAGGTTTTTTTTTCCTAGTGTAGCCTGCTAGTTCAAATAATCATTAACTAAAGTAATAACTTTTGAAATTTATATCGAAATATTTACTACTAGATATGGTAAAGTTTGAAATTATACCCTTGTTTACACCAGGAAAATCCTAACCTCCAATACCTATGGTAGGATAATTTGCTAATCTTTGAGTCAGGTATAAAAGTATCACATTTGTACAATAATGCATTGGACATATAGAAATGCATAGATCACACAAAAGTAGTCACTGTATCTTTTAATGAAAAGAAGAAACTCAACATAAATGGAAAATTCTGACTGAGATGAAAGTTTCCAAAATATTGGTACTACTATGTGGGTGTGAAATTTTTCCATGAGGCAGACTTGTTTAATTCTTATAAATTTCATTTTCAGGAAGGTTAGATATATAATTAGAATTCTGTGATAAATAGCATAGCAGGGATTATCGAGAATGAGTTTTTGGAGCCCAGTAAATTTGTTGATATTTCATATATATTCATCAAAACTTGTTTTCACTAGAATAAAGGAGAAAAATAAAAGTGACTGAATCTCTAAACAGGGGCTGGAAGATAAATGCTAACATGAGCCACTTGTGAGTGAGATAGCATGGAGCTATGCTGCTGTGCGGACAATCAGTTATCACCCAAAGAGATATGAGAGCCCCTTGGGTTTAGGGAGTTGGACATGAGGGGAAAACATCAACAACAGAAAAGAGTTTTGTCAGACTTTCTTGCAATATAAAGCTGTGATGATACGATTTTAGTGATTTTTAAAATCCATGAATCATGTAAAAAGAATAACTTGTATAAAGCTCGTCTACTTTACCTGGTCATTCAGAGCAATAAACACTATAAACAGTACATCAGGGTTTTTTGTTTGTTTGTTTTATAGCTTTTGTTTGTTTTGTTTCTGTTTTACTTCCTCATCAAACTTCTAGGGATATAATTATATTACATAAGTAGTGGTCCAGAGAAGCTGAATTCTGAGATGTAGCAACATTCAGAATGACGTTTTCTCTCAATCATTTGTTTTCTTGTGTCCACCACAAAAATATTATGAAAAATCCAAATATGAAGAATTAAAGAGATTTACAGTTAGTGGGGAGATATACTAAATGAGAGGCTTTGGAAGACTATCTCCATCTTGAAAACTATAAGGAAAATTCAAAATAAATCATTCAGTCAACTGGGAATGAATAAAACATATAACAAAATGTTTTCATAGAATTACAGTCTCTATACCTAAAAATAATCCACACTGCAACATGGACAAGTGGCCATCAAATCTCTGCTTGATGACCTCTGAGGAAGAACTCACTGTCTCTAGAGGTAGCCCTTTTGACATCTGGAGAGCTCTAATTATGAGGATTCTTTTTTCCCCCCACATTAAGCCTATATTCTTCTCTTAAAAATTTCCACCCACTGCTCCTGATTCTATCCTATGGGTCCAAAAAGAACATGTCTAAACCCTCTTCCACATAACTGTCCTTCAAATACTTGAACCCAGATTATCATGTATCCCACAGTCTTCTCCACTGTAATTACACCCCCTAGTTTCTCATTCATTATTGGTTGACTATTCAGTCAATAACCACTTATTAAGCAGATACCACATTGTATTTGCTAGGTCTCAGGGATAAAAATAAAAACATTAAACAAACTCTAATCTCAGAGAGTTCACATGTTATTAGGGTAGATAATTTGTACATACATAAGTAGATATAGATAGATTAAATACAAAATACATAAAAGCTAGTT
Source organism: Pseudocheirus occidentalis (assembly GCA_028646575.1). Classification (NCBI taxonomy): domain Eukaryota; kingdom Metazoa; phylum Chordata; class Mammalia; order Diprotodontia; family Pseudocheiridae; genus Pseudocheirus; species Pseudocheirus occidentalis. The sequence continues at coordinate 6,822 of JAQQSW010007303.1, read as the reverse complement.
GTTAAATGGAAAAAAAGCAGAGAGGTCATCAGCAGAGGGAATCAGAACATTTTTTAAGTTTTATCTTTTAAGTTTAACCCTAAATCTACACACACACACACACACACACACACACACATCGAAGCCCTGATTTGTAGTGATTAATGATTTCTGAAATGTAAATGTTTATGCTGAAATTTTTTGGGCCCTAGCAAAGTGATTAAATCTGGTTCTAAAATACCCCTGAATTCAGCCCCTTCCTGAATTCTGCTTTCCAGAAAAAAGGCTTCTCTCCATTCCTTATACATTTCCTTCATTCCCTGATGAGTAGGTGGTAGAAAGATATTTTATCTTTCTTTATAAAGTGATGTAAGGGTTGCTCAGGGCAGACTTACACCTCTGGTGTGTGGACTTGGGAAGTCATTTTTAGGGCTGCTCATCCACTTTTGGTCTTCACCTTTACTTGAATCTCACCCATGTTTCCAAAATACTATAGCATGTACAGCAGCCACACTCCAGTGAAACCATATTGGCAAACTGGGTGAAGGTAACAAACAGGCCTCAAACCTATGGGTGAGTTTGGGGGAGGTCTACTCAAAACATGTGAAGACTTTCCCCAGTAGAATGGGGGTGGGGGGATGGTAACAATTTGTTCCAATAGCCATGAATGTGGCTTAAGTAATTGTTATGGAGTGTTTAGAGCTTGGTCAGGCAAAGTCACCAAAGTTGCCCACTGAATCCTGAGTCATTACCACTCATCATGACTTTCATCTCACCACTGAACTTCAAGGACTCAGGAAGAGAGAGTGAGGATGCTGACTTTGTGCAACTCTGCCTGACTTAAATCCAGTTAGCAAAATATCATCTGTGATGTCATTGATCTTCAAAAATGAAGAATGAACTACAAGAACATTTGCTTATTCCATTTACTGACTATGAGCCTTTGCTCTGGCCATCCACCAAAGTCCAAATGCATTCCTACCTTACTTCTGCATCATAAAATCCCTCTCTTCCTTCAAGATACCTCTGGCACCTGAACACCATCCTAAGCAAAATCTTTCCTGATCCCCTCCCTCTACCAAGGGCTTTACAAGTACAACAAGAGAGTTTACATCTAAACCTAAGGTACTTAGGGGAAAATTGGAGTCTATTGAGTAGGTTGAGATGTGTACATAAGGATAGTTATTTTGCCATCTACGTAGAGGACTGCTTGCCATTGGGTGAGACTTAAATTAGGAAAACCACTTAAGAGGCCACATTAATGACTTAAGTCACAGGAGTTAAGGATCATAATAGACTCAGGCTTTACTAATTTAGGCAAGTAAATAAACATTCAACTTTTATTCACTTTTGTCATCTGCAAAATGGAAATGATAATAGCACTTTTCTTCCAGGGTTATGAGGATCAAATGAAATTATATTTGTATAGTACTTAAAACAGTTCACAAGCCATGGTAGATTCCATATAAATGCTACATATTATTAGTATTAGTATGAGTAGAAAAAACAATCTGAGAGGGGAAACCATGTGCTATTACACTTAATTCTTTTGTAGAACCAGACTCAAAGGTAGAATGCGGCAAAGGCAGGGGCAGGGAAGGAAAGTCTTATCTGCTGGGTTTTGAACTCTTCTGAGGTGATTTGTTAGGTGATTTTCAGCTAAACAGGCTTACTTTGGTGCAAACCTCAGGGAAGAGTTGAAAGATTATTATTCTTTCTGTAAAAAATATCTCCAAAGTTTTCAAGTGCTTCCAACTAAGAAGATATTTTCTAACAAAATGGTCAGAGTATTTTTCACTGGGAGGTATTCCGATCATGAAGAGTCTGGGTTTGATGTTATAGTTCTCTTTGAATGCTATGACAGTTTTCTTTCTTTGCAATCCCAAAGAATTGGTAAATCAAGACCATATTCTCAACACTCTAACATTAAATTTAAAGACAATGTTTAACTCCAAGTATGCTACTTTCTGGGTTTTTCCCACAACTGTCAGATTTCCATATTCTATGGTTCAAACTATTCTCAAATTAGATTATCAGTGGGACACTGAGAACATGTGAATTAAAATGTCCCTTCTATACCAGTTGCTTTTATGAGGCAAAAAAATCACAGAATATTCAAAGATATTAATATCTTAATATTAATAAGATATCTTTAATATATACTGGCTGGAGAAAGCAGCCTTACCTGGATGTATATACTATCCCATGCTACCTTGCATCACATATGTGCATATAATTAACCACGGATTATAAAGTTTCCTATTTTGCTTTGAACACAGAAACTTAATAGCTGAAGAATTGAGCTAATACTCTTTTGTTTGCTGATATAGATTGATTGACAATCTGGGGTAACTCAATTAACTATTCTAGAATGAAGAGAAGAGGGATCTGATATATACTATAGCAAATTGTCTGTGTTCATATAGTTTCCTTTCTATAGAGTGTGTAGCTATATATCTATATGCAACTGTAAAGTGTTAGTTGCTTTTATGGGGTAAAGGCAACAAAGCCTCAAAAGAGATCTAAAAGCTATATATTGTCTATCTAGATTTTCCTAGTTTGGGGAGAAGGGAAGGAGGTAATTGGCAGCTTGTTATAGTGTAGAACTAGCCTTAGAACGAGAAAGCCCTAGATTCCAGTCCCACCTCTGATAGAACATAGCTGTCACCATGGGTAAGACATTCAACTTTTTAGCCTTCTTGGTAACTTTCTAATATAAATATGTTACAAGGAAATTAGTTGCTGATCTGCCTTGGTAGAGAAAGTTTCTACACTGGAAATTTCTCATGTAGATAAAATTATGCATCTGGATTATGGATAGAAAAATAGATGAGAAAAATATATGAAATTTGGAAATAGCAGGTTATAATGTTGCTTTCTTAGAAAATTGACATTCAATTTTGCTTTTCAAAAATTTGAGTCTGTTTCATTTTGTGATCAACATTGTTCAGGGGTGGGAGCAGGAGAGATGGATCCCACCAGCTTTTGGCTGGAAGAAACATCCATCTGATCATTCTAAATGTACTTTCACTGACACTTCTGGAATGATTCCATGTTCACTTTTTGCCAAAGTGACTTGGATAACCAAATCATCCCCTGATTTTAATACAGAGGGCTCTGTTTCCTGGTAATGATTCAAAGAAACACTGATTCCAATATCCCCAGAATTGCCAGCACCATCATCAGCCCACAGAGTAGAATCTTTTGTCAGGATTAGTATTGGCAGGACTGATTATCGGATTGCATCTGCTCCCTAGCCTGAGCTTTTGGCCATTCTTTAATTCAATTTCTTTCCCATAAACAAAAAAAATGACAGGTTAAAAGAAATAATATGTTAGTCCATAAATTCATGCATGGATGCTCTGGGGCTAGGCATTATGGAAAGAGAAGGAACATTTTGGGAATGCTTCAAGATTTTTGTGATGTCTTCAATGTGAGGACAACATCTGCTGCCATAGATCACAACCCTTCTGTGTCTCAATAGATGAAGGTCTATAACTGTCATTTGATGATGGCCAATCTTCTGGTGATGGACCTTACAACACAGATCTAGGTTAAACTTAGTTCAGACTCATAATTTATCTAAGAACTTATAGTCAAAGTTTTTAGAGCTTGGAAGGCCTTGCCAGAGTTTGCTTTAGTCTGCTATAACTTCTGAGAAACCAAGGTAAATGCTGCCCCATGATCAGGTATTAAAGTAATACTTTAAATGGGAGTTAATATGTTCACTATTTCAGGTTAATGGGGTTATTGTCATTTAATCTGTAGAGCAGAGATATCTTATAGGTAATTTAATAGATATTTTCAAATGCTTGTATATTTCTCCTTTAAAAAAAGAATATGTATAAGTACAAATAGTTCAGCAGTGGTTAAAAAAATCACTGGCTTGACAATCTGGATCTGGGAGAAGAAGCATTAAAGATAATTGTGCCATTCTTTGGAAAGATAATAATTAGTCAAGGTTTCTAATCTATCATTTTTATCATTCAAGATATTATCCTTTGCCAAAAACTCATGTCCTCATAAATAGAGAACATTTGTATTTCTTCTATTCTATTTTTCCTTCATGTTTAAAAATCATTTTCTGATGATGGAGGTGAAGAAAAACAGAAGTCTAGGAAGACATTTTCTGGTACAAAATGAAATCAGCAGATCTTTAAAAATGTAGCTAATGATTACAGTAATGCAAATAAAACCTCAGCAGAACATCAAAACCAAATGTAGTGAGATAATAATGACTAAGCTTGGCCTCAAAAGTGGTTTATGAGAACTCATATTTCTCTCATTGCAAAAGTGAGGGACTATGGGTGCAGAATAATATGTATGCTGTCAGAATTAATGTGATGGTCACTTTTGCTGGATTGTTGTCATTTTTCTGTCTTTTTCTTCTTTGTTATAAAGGATGGAACTCAGGGAGAGGAAATGAATGAAACATAGCATATGTAGGTGATATAAAAATTTTAGATATCAGTAACTCATTTGCAATAATAATAATATTTTCAATCTCTGTTCATATTTTTCAGTTACTCTCTTGATCTCTTCTGTGCTATAATTTATGCACTACTCATCAGTGAATTCAGCATTCTATCCTACTTTCAATTTTTTTACCTTTTAGTGATCTCATCAGCTCCCATAAGTCCAGTTCTTCTCTCTCAACAAATGAGTTTTATATCTACATGTCCAGAAATCATATCTTTCTTGTTCTTCAGTTCCCAAATAGTAACTGCCTGATAAACATCTTAATCTGGATATCACATGATTATCTCAAACTCACCATGTTACATCAGTTGCCAAATTGAATTATTTGTATCACCAAAAAGGGTATTAGTGATGGTGTAATAGAAGTACAAACTTGGTGCAGGCTCTGGCACCAACCACTTTCAATATCTGTAAAAAAAAATGACTCTAAACAAATTTTAGAGTTACAGAACCCAAAAAGTGACAGAGAGAAACAAATTACCTGCTGAAGGCAGCCCAGCAGACTGACAGGAAGGATCTATTACAGCATGCTGGGACCCAAGTGCAGGTCAGCAGGAGCCAAACTGTAACAGACCCAGGGTGGCCCCAACCAGCTGTGCCCCCAAACAGCAGGGGTCAGAGCAGACTTTAGGGGAATGAAACACCAGCAGCTGTGGCAGTTTCCATATTTATGAACCCATAAATACCAAAGACAATGTAAAAGGTCACTGTGAAACTCTATCAGAACCCAGGGTGAAGGAATAGCACCATCTGGCCCCTGACCCTGGGGCAACAGGTGGCAGCACCACAACAGCTACAGCATATGGCCGCCTCCAGAGCTCCTGGCCTGCAGATCATAGGGGGACCAAGTGACCATTCAGAGAGAAAGAACTCTTGCTTTAACCTATTTGGATCTGGTTCCTGGTCTTGAGTAGTGGTCCTGGGGTTTGTAACCAGTGTGCCAGAGCTTGTGGGGACTGCTGAGAAGGCACCTTCCTAAAAGCTCTAGCACCTGCAAAAACCCTAGGATTGGGGACAAAGCTTTTTCCATTATGGAAGCAGAGTTCTACTGTGGCAAAAAGCTCAAAAGCCAAGTAATTGACTGGTAAGAAGAGCAAGCAGTGGAAACATAATCGAACCTTAGATTCCTTTTTTGGGGGACAAAAAGAATCAAAGCATGGAATGGAAAGTAGACAATAAAGTAAGAATGTTGAAAACTAAAAATAAATAAATAAATTGGGGGAAAATATCAAACAGGAGTGGGGTCTGTCTTGACCATGCCACTCCTCTGCATAGTTTCAATGGCTCCTCGTTACCTCTAAGATAACATATACTCCTCCATTTGACATTTTTCAACTTGACTCCAAGATATCTTCCTAGTCTAATTTCACACTTCCTGTGCATTCTGCATTCCAGTCAAACTGTGGTGATTGTTTTTTTTCTCTACATAAAATATCCCATCTTCCACAAACTATTTACCATGCCTGGAATGCTCCCTTTTATCACCATGCCCTCTGAGAATGACTAGCTCCTTTCAAGTCTTGAGACTGCAGTGACTTAAATTCTTTCAGGACTCCTTTGCATAACTAATCTTAGCTTGAAACTTTGTTAATATTTTTGTCTAATCTTACCAACCTAAAAATTATTTTTCTCATTGGTGAAAACTGGTAAAATAAAATTTGAAATATTTCATGTTCTCTAAGTCTAGTATCATACTTTTTTTATCTTTCTCTTGACTTGAGCATAGGAAGAAAGAGATAAAGAAAATGAGAAAGAGTAAGAGATGAAGAGGAGAAAGAGAGAGAGACAGAGATAGAGACAGAGAAAGAGAAGAATAAGAACAAGAAGAAAGAGAAAAGAATAAACAAATAAATAAACTCTTTTTGATTTAGCATTCAGTACCAGACTGCCATGCATTCGAAGCTATTATCCTCCTGACATTATTCTTTCAGTATTATTACACTCTTTTGGAGACACCAAATCAGTGGCAGAGGCAGAGCTAGATTCTAAATATACTTACTGCTATCCTAATGCTCTTCCCACTAAAAACAACTGAGATTTATAAAACCATCATATTACTGTGGAGGTTTTCTCCTTTAATATGTTTGAAAAGGGGCAGATTAGCAGGGTGGAGCCAAGATGGCGGCATAGAAGAAGCAAGGTCCCACAGCTCCCACACAGCCATCCTAAACACCCATAAAATATGACTCTGGACAAATTCTAGGACTCTCAAACTCACAAAAACACAGGAAGCACATCTCTCTCAGAAGGCAGCTTGGCAGCAGGGGATCATTGGAGCAGCCAGAAATAAAAACATGGCCAGGCCCCAGGGCAGTCAGGAGGAGCCAAACTGAGCCACCCCAGCCAGTCTACAAGAGAGAAGAT
>JAQQSW010007302.1:0-13740 GCA_028646575.1 Pseudocheirus occidentalis | reverse complement strand
CTATCATTTAGCAGTAAATGATCTTCTTCCATTCTTCCACCCTATGGACTCCTGATAGAGGTCAGGATTTCTCTCTGCCTCTTCAGGCACTGTTGTTCCCTTGTTACTACTTGCACACTGTGAATACAGAGCTGTTATTTCGCATTGGCAGAATTTCAACTTCTAAAGGGTTAAACATACAAGGTCATAGGTATAATACAAGATTGTAGGAAGAACAGACGAATAAAAAGGTTGATGGGAGTCAAGTGGAGGGAAGGAGTCAAAACCCTCAGTAAAGGGTTTTACTGAGACTATGAGATAGATAATGTTTGTAAAGCACTCAGCACTCTGACTAGCATACTTAATAAAGGCTTTGTGCCTTCTCTGCCTTCCCCATTCACTGGGAGTTTCCTGCATTTAATATCTTTACCCTTATGACCTTGCAGGAAAGAGAGGGCCTGAGTAAGACTCGGACTTGTAGGCTCTAATTTTTAGTGTTAAGCAGATTTGAGGAAGGTGTCCTATATCTGCTATAGCTAATATTTGATTTATTCTGTACCTGTAATAAACCAATGGTCTGAAGGGTCATTTCAGAGCAAGACATTAACATAACTAGTCTGTCATCAACAGAAGATAAGGAGATTCCCAACATTTATAAGTCCAACCTTCACAGGACAATTAAGTTTGAAAAATGTTTGCTAAGTCATTACTATCCTACAAAGAACAAGGTATTGTTAAAACAAAGATCCATACTAAAGCCTCTACCTTAAGGAACTTATATTTGCCTGGGGCAATACAAAATGAATGCAAATACAGGGAATGAGAAAGAGATCAGGTTCTGTATTTAACATTATTAGAACTAAATGAGATACTCATAGTTCATTTAACAGCTAAGTAATGGACATTTACTTTACCATAGCAGGCAAAGGATAGTCAACTAGAATATTTAATAAGGAAAACTTCCTTGATTTAGCTGAATGCCTGAGATAACCATGTATGTACTGACAGTCATTCCAACCAGTGGCAAGCAATGAGTTTTACTCCTTAAATCTATCTCCTGTCTATCCTGGCAAGAATGGCATAGTTTCTGCTTAAAGAATGGAAAACATTTCTTGTTTTTTCTTTTAAAATCACATGAGTACAAAAATTAATAGAGTCTACGTTAGAGCTAGATAGGAGCACTTGGGCTGTGAGTTCTTAGAGAGCAGTTACTGGTTTCTGCCTTTCTTTGTATCTCCAGTGTTTAACACAGTTCCTGCCCCGTAGCAGGTGCTTAGTAAATGCTTGCAGATTTGACTTGAGCATTCTCAGTGAGGAACAAGGTGATGCTGATTTGATTTGCAATCTGAAGAGAGTTGGAGGAATGGGGAGTGGTGGTGAAGCAAGCACAGCAGCAACAGGGTGGATGTCCAGTTGACAGTTAAGGGAAAGTTATATAGAGTGAAGAATGTTTAAGGAACTCACTGGAAACCAGGCCAGCTCTGCCTCAAGACTTACTCTAATGGTGCTGGTGTTATCTCACCACAGAAGTTCTCCCAGATAATTCTTAAATTAGGCTTAAATTTGTCTTATCTCATGAAAAGACACTTCCCTCTTTGCTTTTTTTTGGGGGGGAAGGGGAATGGAGGTAGGGTGGTGGATATAGGTAAGGTACACTGCAGATAATAGCAGATTTCTTCAATATTGGTTAGTGTTTCTAAATTGTTTTTTTCTCCTTTTTTTTATTATACAGGCTATCTCTTTGGGAGAAGAGGGAGGGATAGATCAGGCAATGTAGGTATTGTAAAATATCAATAAAAATTTAAAAATCTCTACTCAATAAAAAATTTTAAATCTATAGTTTTAGTTAATTCTTTATCTTGGAACCTTCTCTCTGTGTAGCATTAAATTTATGAACCCCTTACAGTTTCATGTGACCTTTTACTATAAATTTGTATGGTGATTATTTGATTTTTGTTAAAAATTCAGTGCAGGGATTAGACATAAGGATGACTATTACAGATCACTATCTTACTTCAAAAAGGATGTGCCAAACTCATCAAGGAATGGTAATGGATAAAGTAAATAAGGTCTTTTTTTTTTTTTAATATTTTTTTATTTTTTATTTAAAAATTTTTTCTCTAAAAGGCATAGTCCACATGATTTTCCAGCTAAAGAAAACATGTTCCAGTAGGTGGCACTGGACAGCTAAAGAAAGTGTTAAGTACTCTTTCTAATTCCACAGGATTTTCTGGTATAATAGAAGCATTACCTAAATAAAAACATAAAACTCTAAGCAGCAATGTTCTATTGTTGATGCTATTTATTTCATCTGTAATCTTATTACTTACTCAACTCTAAGTTCTCCTAGCATTTTACGGTATTCTGAAAGCAGGTTAAAAAGGATAATAAGATATATCGGGCAGAGTATTGACTGCCTCCTCTTCTCCACCCCCTGATTTCCGTGAAGTCCTAGTTAAAATCCCAGCTTCAATAGGAAGTCTTTCCCAGTTCCCCTGAATTCTAATGGTTCCCTTTGGCTGACTATTTCCAAAGATCCTGTATACATCGCTGGTCTGTACATAGTTGTTAGCATGCAGTTCATGTTGTTTCCTCCACTAGACTGTGAACTCCTTACTATCACAAGAGCAAGGGATCTCTTTTACCTTTTTTTTTTTTAATTTAAATTCCCAGTACAATGCATGGCAAATAGCTGGCACGGTGTTTACTGATTAACTCTTAAAATAATCTTGTCACTACAAAATTTGATTTGCAAATTTTGATTTGCAAAACAGCCACCAGGGCACAGCAAAATCTTATGTAAAGATCTTTCCTCCCTTCTCTGCCTGATGGCTTCCCTGGCTTCCTCTAAATATCTACTAAAATTCTCTATTTTACAAGAAATCTTTCCCAATTCCTTTAAACTCTAATACTTTCCTTCTTTTAATTATTCCTATTTACCTGTATATAGCTTGTGGCAACATGGATAGACTGCCAAGCCTGGAGTCAAGAACTGAGTTAAAATCTGATCTAACACTCACTAGCTGTGTGACCCTGTGCAAGTCACTTAACCCTATTTGCCTCAGTTACCTCACCTGAAAAAGAAGCTGGAAAAGGAATCGGAAATCACTCCAGTATCTTTGCTTAGAAGATGCCAAACAGGGTCACAAAGAGTTGGACATAATTGAAAAATGACTGAACAACAACATCTATTACTTTTCCAACTTGGATTGTCAGATTTCTTCCCTACTTTAAACAGATAAGGGAGCAATTATCTATATGCATGGATGATGCCAAAATATAAAATATACATTTTGACAATGGAACTCTGAAATCAGATGAGTTATTTCCATAAACCTGATGACAGACTGGATTTTGTCACAAAAATACCACTATTCTCTTTTAAGCAAACTGTACTGACAGTCTAATGCCATTTCCCAAAACTGTGTTCCACAAAATCCTGATCTTCTACCTAACCAAAATGGGTTTTGTGACAACATTCTGATGTTATTAAATCTTTATTATTATATAACATATTGTATAATAAATATTATTAAATATGAAACATTGTGTCAATGGCTAAACAGTCTTCATTTCCTCTCCACCGTTTCAGAATTTCTTTGAATTTTGCCCTTTATATCTCTGGAGGCATGGAATATATACTTACAGCAGGATCACAGACTTAAAAAACTATAGATTTCGGGTTGGAAGGAGGCTCAGAGGTCATCAATTAAGATTCTATCAGTATGTTTCAAGCCATGAATTCTTCCATGGTCAATATCTAAGAAATTATTTATCTGTATATACTTATATTGTATTCTTACCTCAGTTAAAACATTAGGAATTGATTTCCTTTAAGAATGTCAAAGGTCTTAATAATGAAAACCAGTTAAGACAGTTTAACTTGCTGATTCTTGAATACAAGAATATAGATGCAGTGTTACATTCACAGCTATCTAGAATGCATGATCATTATTACATACAGAATTCAGCAACAATATGAACGTTACCTCATTCACAGGTGAAAGTGGAAGGTTAGCCCTGGATGGCTGTTTGGTCCTAGATGCTTTTAGTGGTCTCTTGATTTGCTGAACTTCCAGTTTTCCAGTTGGTATAGATGAATAATGCCTCTTTACTATTTTCATAGGCCACTTAGTATACAATAGACTTAGTTTGTGATTCATTTTCCTGGAAGTATCAAAAGATTTCAGAGACGGAACATTCATTTTTTCAACTCTGCAGAACAGTGTCTTCAACTGAGATATTATGTTTGCTGCTGACACCTTCCAGTTGATGTATCCAGGAAATGAACATTTCAAACCACCAGCTGTTGTTTCAGAACAGTATAAACCCAAGTTTCTATTTATTGCCAGGGTCCTGCATGTTGTCTTTTCAAATTCCTTTAGTGGTTTTAGTGTTGGATGAAGAACTCTAGGGAGACTTTGGCACTGGCATATTTTTGCTAAAATGCAGGGAGATTTGGCCAGGTCTTGGAGGAGTTTAACTTGCATCATTGCACTCAAAGCTAAATAAAAGAAAATGTCAGAGTTTAACATTTAGCAGTCAGTCAACAAGCATGTATTGGTAAAGAAAGGCAAAAACTCCTCCCTGCACTCAAGAAGCTCATATTCTACTGTGGAGACACTTATCTAGGGACATACAAGATATATAGTATAACATGCTCCAAATAAAATGTTCTTTTTGAGATGAGTAAAATCCCGAAGGCATAACAGAGCACTTAATTGGAATCCAAAAGATATACCTGAAAGCTCAAATGTGTTACTTTAAGTGTTCAAGCAAGCAACAAACATTTATTCAATACAACTATACACTAGGAACTGTGATAGGAACTGAGGCTACAAGGATAAAAATGAAACAGTTCCAGCCCTAAATAAGCTAACATTCTATCTTCACTTAAGGTTGCAGGCCAAGTTTCAACTAGGTTGCATAAGTAAAGACTTTTGGAATATGAAACATGATTAAAAACAGCTTTTGAAAAGTAGAAATTAAAATGATCAATTCTACATTACTTGCCCTCTCCCGAACAATCAATACTGCAAACAATTCTTGGAAAGCTTTCCCCTCAAAGGCAGCTAAAGAGGAATGTGAAGCATTGAACCTCAACTTTTTTGTTTGTTTGCTTGTTTTTGCTTTTTGGAGGGGGTAAGGTAGGGCTATTGGGGTTAAGTGACTTGCCCAAGGTTACACAGCTAGTTTTCTTTTGTGTTAAGTGTCTGAGGCTGCATTTGAACTCAGGTCCTGACTCCATGCCTGATGCTCTATTCACTATGCCACCTAGCCACCCTATGAGCTTCAACTTTTTATGGGCTGGGACTCACATCATAGAGGGAAAAAGGAAGGAAAATGGCCTCAATGCACCTTTGAAAGAACAGCCCAGGAAGATGATTGCCTTCCCACAACACCAAACAGGTACTACCTCTTACCCTCATCCTGCCCCCTGGTGGTGGGATCCCTAAAATTTCCTAGGTGAACTTCTACCACTCAAATACTCTTAAAACCACCCCAGCATAAGCAGCATTGGAATAGCACAAACCAAAATATAAAAAGTCTTCTCACAACAGTGGGTGGAGTGATGTCTTCTACAGATAAAACAGCTGTGATGACCAGAAACATCCAAGTCCACAGATCAGGTGATGACCCCAATCAGGCTGTCTCTGTCTGGATCATCTGCATTAAAGCAGCTAAGAGCTCATAGGGTCTTGCATGCAACTCCTCCTGGGATCTAAGGTGACACCAGGATTCACTCTGTACTGCTATCCTCATACTTCAGTGTTCCCTGATCCATTAGTCAAAATAGAAGATCTAATAGGGAAGAGCTGGAAAGAGTCAAGTGGGACCATATCCAACAGTGGTCTTGTTCAGGTAAATTCCCCTGAAAACTAGATCCAAGAACCTGCTGCAAAGGAGAGCCCTCCCCCTGTCTTGGGAGTAGTACTGATTTATTAAAGACAAAGCTTCTGCAAGATAGCAAAGTCAGCTTCTATAATCTGGGGTGTCGTGATGAAAAGCTGTTTTAAAAGTAATTTGGGTGTTCCATGCCATGATAGCAGCTGCCTGGAGATGGTATGGAAGATGAGAAATACAGCAAATATGAAGGCAATGTGCTCAATCCCAGACCTTGTTCATAATAAAATGGGTGTCCTGAACACAGGCAATGGCAGAAGGGAGCCCAAAGGGAGAGAGTTTGGAATAAACATTTATATGGTGCCTACCACATGTCAAGGAGTGTGCTAAGTGCTTCACAAATATTATCTCATTTGATACTCACAACTCTGCAAGGTAGGTGCTGTTATTAACCCCATTTTACAGCTGAGGAAAGAGAAATTAAATACCTTGCCTAGGGTCACACAGTCAGTAAGTGTCTGAGGCTGAATCTGAACTCAGGTCTTCTTGTTTCTAGGTCCAGAGCTCTATCGAATGCAACACTTAGCTGTCATATCAAAGAAGGAAATATTCTTAAAAGGCTGTGATTAGTTACCTCACTTAGAGACTTCACTGGCAATCCAAACTGATTTCCTGAATAAGTATTATTGCAGTCTTGTACTGCTGTGGGAGAGAACCAGTAAAATTAATTTGTCACAGTCATATAGAAAACCACAGGGATCATACCAGACCGATCCTTTAGAGTTATATACTCTGGAACAAGGAGCCTATTTCTACTATACACTAATCTGATGCCTTCAACAACTCTCTCTGGTGATGGGGTGTTAGTTGGGTTTTAAAATGTTACGTGAACTTTGTTTGCAACGTACTAAGAAGCTATTGTGAAAGATGTCTGATGTCATGCAAGATCTTGCCAGATGTGCACATGTGGCTGTGTATCTTCAACTACACACACAATTCTCTCTGACTTGTTATTAACCTTTCCATAATATAAAAATTTAAAAGTTACTTGAAAAAAATCCTACATTATGGTTTGACAGGCATCAAGATTACTAATTTGCCTTTAGGACTTGACATTTCTACATGTCTCAAGAAATACAGTCATCTCAAGAAAGCCACAACCATTCTCTGTTAGGGAAGCTTACCACCTTATCTGAGCAGTTATTAACTATTAACTTATTAACCTCTGGCAAGTCACTTAAAGTCTCTTGGACTGAAGTTCTCAACTAACAACTAGGGGAATGGAGTAAATGGTCTCTGAGGTCCCTTTCAGCTCTAAATCTATGACCATATGTCTAAAACTAAACTCATTATATCTTTCTTTCTTAAACCCATTTCTTAAACACAATTCTTCCAATCACTCAAGTTTGAAATCTGAATTTATCCTTGACTCTTTTCTTTCTCATATACCCCTCCTTCTCCCCACATCCAACTAGTTGGCAAGCCTTGTTGATTTCATCTCTACAAAACCTTTACCCTGCTCCCTGTGCTCATATACCACCTCACTCAGGTCCTCTCTCATCACTTATTAAATGGTTTCTTGCAACATGCTCCTAGTCTCTTCCCTCTCCAATCTATTCTCTACACAGCTGCCAAATTAATATCATTAAAACACAAGTCTTACCCTGTCAATAGGTAGAAAACCTCAGTAGCTTTTTATCTCTTTAGGACTAAGAAAAATCCAAACTTTTAATGGTGACATTTAAAAGCCTTCCATGATCTAGCTCTCACTTATCTTTCCAGGAATATTTCATATTACTCATTTTCATTTAGTGTATGCTTTAGATTTGTAACAGCTGTTCCCTAGACTCAACTTTCCATGCATTTGCCCAAGCTGTCCTATGCTAGGAATGACCCCCTTCCTCACCTCTCTTAGAATCTTGGCTTCTTTCAATTTCAGCTCTTGTGCCATCTTCAATGGTACTTCTTTTCTGATTCCAGACTCCCCTCATTCTCTCACACCCACTCCCTCCCCAAACCATCTGGTATTTACTTATCTGTGCATAAATTATAATCTATCCATCAGTAGAAATAGAAGTTCCTTGAGGGTGGTAATGTTTTTTTTTTCTTCCTACAGGACCTTTCACACAACTTAATGTTTGTAGAGCTGAAAAATTAAGTGCCCTTTTGCTAAGGGTGAGATTCTAGAACAATGTTTCTTGAAATAAATTTAATTAATGTTCTTTTTTTGCATGCCTGGTTTGTTTTCATGATTTTTAATTTTTTTTATTAGAGTTATGGGTCTCAAAAGTGACTAGAGCACCGGGCAGGTCCTTTCAAATAGAATATTATAAACTTTATTCTTTAAGGTGATATCATTTGGGCTCAGACTTTCTTGTATTATAACTATTTCTTCCCAGAGAAAAGAGTGATGGATTTGGCATCATAAAAAGAGTACAAAACTAGGAGTGAGAACCTTTTGAGTTTAAATACTTCTTTTGTTACATACTTAAACTGCATAATTTTGGACTAGTCCCTCAACCTCCCTGAGTCTCAAATTCAATTATCTGTAAATGAGGAAGTCACGCTATGTAATCTCTAAGAGGGTTCCTTAACTGGTGGTGGGGCCACAGATAGATTTTAAGGGGTTTGGTGATCTTGGTAGGAAAACATGCATCTTTATTTTTGCTAACTTTTAAATGGAGCTGAGCGTTTCCTTCAATTATGAATTTTAAAAAATACTCTGAGAAGGGGTCTGAAAGTTTCTCTAGACTGCCAAAGGGGTCCCTTCCATACCAGCTAGGATTTATATAATGCTGTGTTTTGCAAAATACAAATATCTCATTTTATCCTTGCAACCTTGAGAGTTGGGGCTGCCATCATCCCCATTTTAGAGATAAGGAATCTGGGACAGACAGCAGTTAAATGATTTGCTCAGGGTCACAAATAGAGTGAGGGCTGGTTTTGAACTCTGGGTCTAAGGCTCTATGACACCTGGCTGAATTTAACACGAAAGAGATTCTCTCTACTCTGAGGTGAGAGATAGTGGGTAGAACATGGGGCCTGGAGTCAGGAACTCATCTTTCTGACTTAAAATCTGGCTTCAATCACTTACTGTGTGGCCCTGGGGAAGTCACTTCATCTGTCTGCCTCAATTTATTCATCTGTAAAATGAGCTGAAGAAGGAAATGGCAAACCACTGCACTATCTGTACCAACAGAACCCCAAATGAGCTTCCGGAGAGTGGGACTCAACAACAATCCTCTAGTCTAAGGTCAGGATCCTGCAGGTTTGAATCTCAGCTCTTCCATTTACTGCATGACCCTGGACAAGTCACTTAACTTCTCAGAACCTCAGTTCCATCTGAAAACTGCCTTCTAGTCCTCCCCAAGACCCTCCCTCTTACCTCCCCAAGCAGATGTGTTGGACCTGGGAAGGGATCTTTTTTATCTTTCTATCCCCTGGCTCCAGGCGCAGGAGAAGAAGTCAACCATTAGGAGAGGAAGTCAGCGGAGGAGGGGGAAGCCACAAGACCCAGGAGGCGGAGAAGGAGGGGTGACCACCCCCACCCGGCGGGCCAGGAGAAAAGACTCCTCCCAGGCCAGGAGAAGGGAGGGGCAGGCCCGGGCTAGGCGGTTACTGACCTCCACTAAAGCGAGAGAAGAAGGCAATGCCGGCGGCTACAAACTTCCGTTCGCGACAACGCCAACGCAAACCCGAAACCTCCGATCTCTAAAGCAGAGACCCAACCCATCCCGCCTCCACAGCTGCCTAGGTCCGCAGACCTTCACACCCGCGTACGCACGTATCACGCGTGCTGCTCACGTGACAGCTTCCCCACACTCCTCATTCCCCCGCCCCCTCAGGAGCCTGCGCCCAGCAGACGTTTGATTGTCCTACAAGGAGAGGTTGAATAAAGTTTATTAAAAAAAAAAGCGTGCAGTTTATTTGTGGGCGGGGTTTGACGTCACAGCCGGTGACTTATAACTCTTAACGGACGTGGTCTCCTCTTTTCTTCGGGGTACTCACCTTGCTTATTGTGGCAGTTCGAGAAGTTGGAGGCCGAGTCGCCATGGCCGCCCTTCCACCTCAAATGTCGGCCAAAGATGAAGGGTTCGTTTATCTTTGCTCTCTCTTTTTCCCCCGGCACCCCTCCCCTTGCCCATCAATAGGGTCCTTGAACCCTAGCAGAGCCGGACCAGTAACGGACCTAAGGAGGAAGGATGCGTGCGTGCCCCCTCTGGTTCCCCGGCAAACATGGAGCCGGCACGAGCTGGCTTCAGCACAACTCTGTGTGACTGTAGGCAAGTTATCTCTCTGGACCTCCATCTAAAGTGCATCTAATGAAAAGTCTTCTTTTTCTTCCCGTCTCCCCCTTAGGGTTCTTAAGGTGTTTTAGAACTGGAGACCACTTTTCTGAAGTTATTCCCCTTAGTAGAAATTTCTTAAGTGTCTAAGGTAAAAGCGCGATGTAGGGGAAAGAAAATTAGAGGGAAATTTAGGAGGCCTGGGTACCAGTTCTGGCTCTACCACCCTCGCACAGCTGTGTGACCTTGGGCAAGTCACAACCGAATCAACACAGTCTTGGATTATTATTGCAGTAGCCTGCTGATGGGGCTACCTACAGCCTCTTCCTATTCCAATCCATTCTCCATACAGCCACTTAAGGTGATGTTCTTAAGTCATAGATCCCGACGGTGTCGTTTCCTTCCTCAGCGAATTCTAGTGGCTCCCGATACCTCTGCCAGGCCCTCTCCTTGGCATTCCAGACCCTTCATAAGCTTCTCTGGCCCCCTAGTTTCCAGTCTAACCTTTGACCCTGACATTCCCATCTTTCTGGGCTGGACATTTTTTTAGGCTGTACTCTGTGCTGGAATGCCCTCCCTCCCTCCTCTCTGCCTACTGTCTTAACAAGTTAAATCTCATCTACAGAAAACCGTTCTCAACTCTTAATTCTACTGCCTTCCCACTTTTAATTATTGCCTATTTACTTGTGTATCTCTTATTCTTTCGTACATGTTTGTTTGCTTATTGTCACTCCTTGGATTGTATGTGAGCTTGAGGGGCAAGAATGTACTTTTGCCTCTTTTTGTGTCTTTGCATCCACGGTGCTTAGCACAGTGCCTGGCACTTAGTTGGTGCTTAATATTTATTGACCGACGTGAAAACCTATCCGGATCTCAGTTTGAAAATGAGATTAAGTTAAATAATTTATGAAGTTCCTGGTTTCTATACAATTATATGTTCCTGTAAAAATAGTAATGATGAACATTTATTTATATAGTCTTAAACTTTTGGAAAGCATTCAAAGTGATTTGATCCTATTTCCTCTGAAAAGTTGGGTCAATAATATGTATATTCATTGTATTCATAACTATATTTTAAAAAGATTTCTTACAGATGATTATTAATTATTAATAACCAATATCTTGGAGATTCAGAGCTTGCACCAACACCCTTCTTCCAAAGTCCTGACTTTTAAGTTGTTTTTCTTCTGAAGAATATACATTACCGATTATGAGATTTCATGGACTCCTGATCCTGATCAGCCCTCACCCAGGCTTCCAAGCAATTTAGTCTAAAGTAGGGGATGCCCATTGGGTTCTGCTCATGGTTAGATGGAGACAGAGTCTTTTGTCTAGATAGCCCAAGGGAGTCCGCTTGGTCTCAAGCAAATTGTTGCCTATGGTTGTGAAACGGAATTCTGCGACGTTGTAAGAAATGATGAACAGGTGTATCTTAGGAATTCACGGAAAGACTTGCCTGAAACAAGCAGAATTAAGAGAATATCGGATCTAATAACAACAATATTGCTTGAAGAGTAATTGTAGAGGAATAGGGCTATTCCAAGTATTATGAATATTCAAATAAACTACAAAGGACTTATGAAGGAAAATGCTATCCACCTCCAGCAAAAAAAGGAATAAATAGAAATACGCATAGTATGATTTTACATATCTGTATGTGTGTATGTATGCATATACATTTGTGTCCTCTAGTTGAGGGTGGGGAGAGAGGGGGACAGTTTGGAACTGAAAATGTAACCAAGAGAAATTAACCTAAATTTTAAAAAAAGAGAGGTAGGTAGGGGAAATAGTGGTCATCAAATAATGCCTCAAAGAATGGTATACCTTAACAGAAAAGGAATGATTGATTTGGACTTTATTCCTGAGTAAGGTGTCAGTGTACAACCATGTCTTAAGATGTGTCCAGTTGAAGCAGTCCTGAACCATAAGTCTTTGCAAAAAAATAGGAAAGGGAAAAAATGAATAACTAAATCACATACCAGAGTTTCAGAGGAAGAAAAGAATGTCTCCAGGGTGGATATAATTCAGTTTGGGCAGCTGGGAACCCCAAAATGTAAAGCAGGGTGTCTGCCAGAAAAAAATTTAAGCACTCGGGCCTTCTTTCTGTCAGAGTAGCAAGGTTTATTGTTTTTAAGCCAGGGAGAATTTGCAACTTAATGTGGATGAGACTGATACTTGTACACAAAAAAAGGACAGTGAAAAGATCTGGATGGACTTTGAAGGAGTGGTAAATAGCGTGGAGTGGGTCAGGTACATTAGTGAAAGGAGTATTAAGTAATCTGGGATGGACCTAGAGCCACAGTGAAAGGATTGTTAACTATCTCAGTGGGCTAGGGTGGGCCAGATGAGTTGGGGGAGATGCCAGTTATCTGGGCTGCTGAAATGTGTGGGAAAATTCAGGGACTGGGTTACTTTCAAAGACTTGATCTTTTCCTTTTAGGGGTCTAGGTCCTGTTACTCCATCAGGTAGATGGCTGAAAGATCAGGGAAGATAGTATTGTCAGAATAAATTTCTACTGCATTGAGTTTCATAGAATCTTGAGTTGTTGAAAGACTTGAGTGAGGCTTGCAGAGCAAGAGTTTAGAATTTGTAGGGGAAAATAAGAAGTATGCCAATTCTACCTGAAATGAGGGATAGAAAGGGAAAAGATGGAGCAGCCAGCATTTGGAGAATACCAGAGATCCAGAGTTCTTGGGAAAGCCATGTTATGCTAATTCAAGGAATGTAAAAGAAAGAGATTGAACATAAAGGGGAGTTTAATACTGGAATGAGTGACCCAAAGGGCATAAAAGAAAGAGCAAGGAGGGGAAAATGGGGTTGTGTAGTGTTTTGGGGTAGAGAATTAGAGGAGGGTAAATAGGAATAAAAGTACTGAGGGACAGTATATAGAAGAAAGAATTTGCTTTTAGGGTAGTGTCTCTGGATGATAGGGATTACATTTGGGAGATATACATATTACCCATAAATGGAAGTATCAAGCAGATACAGGTCATTGGAGATTTATGTCTCCTATACACTTGCACAATTAGCTAAAATAGTAGAAAGAAAATGATTAGCTCTCCTACTAGATTCTAAACTCTTAAAATAGGGACTTTTTTTTCCTATTTAACTTTTTGTATCCTTGGTACCTTTTATATAATGGATATCTGATAAATGTTTGCTGAAATAAATTGAAAAGCATACCATTTAGCTCTTACATTTCACCACTTTATCTCAAAAATGTATACCTTGACATACTAATACTGACATAGCAAGTATGTGAAAAGTAATTGTGAAGTGGAAATTCATTTTGTAAGTGAGGGGTACCACATCTATTATGGTTAATATTTTATTATCACTACTTAACATACTAGTATGTATTGCCTCTCTCTTTTAGATCTTTTGCAAATTTTACAATGAAAAACCGAGCACCACAGATCCTAACAAAGATTATCAATGCATTGCAGCAACATAAAAATGAGTTCTTTGAGAAGCTTGGAGAGGTAAGGGTTGTACATTTAATAATCTCTTGATTAACCATTCAACAGGAACCTGGTAAATGTTAGTCTTTTGACTTCAGGTCTTCTCGTTTAACCCTTTGCACTCCGAATCATTCTGGACACTCGACGCTACCTTGCAGCGAAAACGTGC
>JAQQSW010007301.1:0-13741 GCA_028646575.1 Pseudocheirus occidentalis | reverse complement strand
AACATCAGGGCAATTTTCTTGGAGGATTTCTTGAAGGATGCTTTCCAAGTTCTTTTTTTATCATGGCTTTCAGGTAGACAAATAATTTTCAAATTGTCTCTCCTGGATCTATTTTCTAGGTCAGTGGTTTTTTCAAGGAGATATTTCAAATTGCTATCTATTTTTCATTGTTTGTATCTGTTTAATAGTATCTCTGTTTCTCATAAAGTCATTTGCTTCCACTTGCTCCATTCTAATTCTGAATGAATTATTGTCTTCAGAATGCTTTTGAGATTCTTTTTCCATATGACAAATTCGACTTTTTAAGGCATTCTTCTCTTCATTGACTTTCTGGGTCTTTTTTGGGTTAATCTGTTTTTTAAGGTGTTATTCTCTTCAGTCAGGTTGTTGACTCTTTCATGCATCATTTTCATTTCTCTTCCCAATTTTTCCTCCATTTCTCTTATTTGGTTTTTAAAGTCATTTTTAAGCTGATCTATGACTTGTAGGCAGTCTTCATGTTTCTTGGAAGCATTTGGTGTGGGAGTTCTGACTGTCTTGTCTTCCTCCTGCTCCATGCTTTGATCCTTTTTGTCCCCAAAAAAGGATTCAAGAATTTTATTGCTGTTCTTATTTTGCTTCCTTTTCCTCATGTTGGCCAGTCAATTAATTGCTTGATTTTTTAGCTCTGTGGAACTCTGCTTCCAGGGGGGGAAAGCTCTGTCCCAAATGGCTGAGGTTTTCACAGCTGCTGGAGCTATTAGGGGGATGCTGCAGCCCCCACCAGCTTTGGCTTGCTGAAAGTGCACCCCAGGACCACCACCCAAGACCAACATCTGGATTCAGGCCCCTCAATGCAAGAGCCCTTGGCCTTTGATCAATGGCTTAGCCCCCTCCCCCCTTCAATTGGCAGGCCAGGAGCTCTGAAGCAGCCAGGTTGGGCTGCCCTGGAGGCAGTTTGGTCGGACTGCTTTTTTTCTCCTAAATTTAGCTTGAATTCCTCTGATCTTTCTCTTATCTTTATTTTTCCTGGCTTGATAAATGTGGACATTGCCGCAGATGCTGCTGATTCCACACTCCTGTAGAGTCCAACTGCAGCTTCTCCCAACCACCTTGGGGTGAGGCCCTGGTTCCGGGCTGGGCTGGCCTTGGCTCCCAGCCTGCCGTGATGAGCCCCACCTGCCGAGCTGCCTTCAGCCAGAGATGTGTTTTCTGTATTTTTGTGAGTTTTGGAGCCCTAAAATTTATTTAGAGTTGTATTTTCTGGGTATTTAAGGTGGCTCTGTGGGAGCTGTGAAACTTTGCTGTTTCTATGCCATCATTTTGGCTCCCTTAACTTCTTCTTAACTTGACTTCATCCATCCACTTATTTTACAGAGGAGGGCACTGAGGACCAAACAGTTGAAGTGACTTGGCCAAAGGTTAATAGTAGTGACAGGGTCAGTATTTGAACCCAGGTCCAAATCCAAGCTTTTACTGTACATTCTTCTGGTCCCAGTTCTTTGAATATGCATCAACCTGTAAATCAGAAAGAATCTATAATTTCATTAGTGTGGAAAAATCTCAGTGTAGGAATTCTCTCTGTAAACCTAGATAACAACTTATGTACAGCTTAGTAGATGTGTCCTGGGTCACATCTCAGAGGTAAATGACTTGCTTAGGGTCACACAGGCAATATCACAGATGGCCTCTGAACTCAGATTTTCTGATCCCAAGCTTAGCACTCTCCAATATATAAAGCCACATCTGACTTGCCAATATCTTTCCTAAAAAGTAGCATCCAGCATGGGCCATTATGTTGCAGATAAAGCCATTATAGAACATTTCTGCTCTGATAGGACTAATAGTCATACTATTGAGTCATGTTGAGTTTGCAGTTCCTTAAAATCTCCTGACCCATTTTCTAACTAGCTGCATTGGATCAGGCCTATGCTTGTGCAATTAGATTGATTTGGGTCTCATGACCTCTGAACTGCTAAGTTTCCACCATCTTGACAACTGATGTGCTAGGAGAATAGGAGAAGGGCTCTGAAGGTGTAGTCAAAGACAGGTGTCACCCACCTCGTGACACAGTTACATTACTACCCAGCCTTTTGGTATCAGTTGTGCATTAAGACCTCATACAGTCTGTATGGTGACCCATTTCATGAAACTCTCCCCAGGGACACACATAACACAAAACACACAGGCTAAATCCCCCCAAGTAACCAGGTGCTCCAGAATTGCACTGCCATGTCCCATAGAGGTTTCGCTCTACTCTCTTGCCAACTGCCATTCCTGATAACAGAGCTCTTCAATGTAAAGGCCAGTTAGGAAATCTTGCCCAAGAAACAGGCCAGATGTAATTTGGCTACAGGAAACCTCAGCCAAAGAGCAAGACTAAAGCTATCACCAGGGTTATTGACAACAGCTGCTACCATCCCATCCCACAGATTAAGCCACAAGCATTTATTAAGTACCTTTGTGCCAGGAACTATGCAAAGTGCTGGGGATATGAAGGAAAAAAGAACTCGAAAAGACAAAAAAACAACCCACAGCTTTGACCATCAAGGATTGTTAGGGAAAATTTCCCAACAATTTTCCCAAACATTCAGTTTGGGAAAAATAACTTGTACCCAAATAAGCCAATAGAATATACTAAGAAAGGAGGAGGGAGAAAGACAGACTGGAAAGTAACTTAGGATAGGGATATCAGGAAAGTCGTCATGTAGGAGGTAGCTTTTGAGCTGAGCTTTGAAGAGAGCTAGGGATTTTGCTAAGAAGAAGTGAGGAGGGAGTACAACCCACAAATCAGGAACAGGCAAAGGCATGTAGACAGGGATTGAATTGTCATTGATCAACAAACATATATTAATTACCTACTGTGTGCCAGACACTGGCTAATCACTAGGGATACAAAGAGTAGCAAAAGACAATTCATGTCCTCAATGAGCTCTCAGTCTAATGCTCTCATGTCAAATAGGAGCAAAAGTGAGTAGGCCACTTGGGCTGGAACATAGATTCTGTCAGTGAGAGTAATCTATAGGATGTGGTGGAGCCAGTACTTTGCAGCTTCCATGAGCTGATTGTTAAATTTGCAGTGTGAATATTTATACCTCAGGAGTTAGCAGATACTACAAATCAAGGCCTGTTTTTATTGTTTTATTGATTTTATAGACTTAAGAAAGTGGAGAAAATGTTACCAATGCAGATCAAAATTAAAACTGTGATATTGAAGTAATCAGTTCTAACAAAGTGACCACTGAGTCCAATTAAAGTTTAAGGACCTTTAATTCAATTAGCAGCTGGGCTGTCTCATAAACCAATCAGGAAGAAATAGAGAGCAGCCTGTAATCCAGAAGTACAGAATCTTTTATGCCATATAGTCCCATTGTTTGGAGGTGCAAGTAAGTTGCTAAGGCAAGGGAATTTATGATTATAGGGCATTAATGACAGAGCATGAAGAAGAATGAACAATAGGCAAGGGGAGTTTGTGATAATATCTGTAGGTAGGGGATTGTAGGGTAAGCAGAGAGGGGCATGGGGCATGATGACCTGGGCACGTAGGAGAAGAAAATGAAAACAAAGACAAATCTCCTACATTGGTTTCCACACCCCAGGCTGGCCCATAGGCAGGTTCACTGTCTTCTAACTTGCTGATTTCTAATTTCACAAAGTATCACTTAACTATTTCCTGGCTACTTCATTC
Source organism: Pseudocheirus occidentalis (assembly GCA_028646575.1). Taxonomy (NCBI): domain Eukaryota; kingdom Metazoa; phylum Chordata; class Mammalia; order Diprotodontia; family Pseudocheiridae; genus Pseudocheirus; species Pseudocheirus occidentalis. Next base: position 10,074 of record JAQQSW010007301.1, on the reverse strand, counting down.
TTAAGTCCATGAAGTTTCTATTTAACTAGTTCCTGGCCACTTCAAAAAATATGTGTGTGTGTGTGTATGTATGTATATGTATATATATGTAATTGTTTGTTTTTTATCTTTTTTGGAGGCCTGGATGTTAAACATTTACCTGCATACTATTGTTAATAGGTACTAAGCCTGGAAAGGTAGATTGGTGCTGGTTTGTAAAAGACTTTAATGTCAACCAGAGGAATTTGAATTTTATACTAGAAGCAATAGGGAGTCCCTGGAGATTTTTTGAGTAGGGAGTGGCATAATTTGACATGTACTTTAGGGATATCTCTTAAGCAGCCATTGTCTCATTTTCTTGATCATGGTAACAAGTTGAGTTTTTGAAACCAAGTGTTGGATTTAATTTACATTTATCTCTGCTAAATTTAATATTATCAGGACCAGGTAATACATAATTTCAGTCTGTAAAGGTCTTTTTGTATCCCAGTTCTGTCGCCCAACATATTAGTTATCCCTCCTATCTTCTGTCATCTGAAAATTTGACATATATACCTTACCATACATATATACCTGCACTTTAAGGCATTGATAAAAAAAAAGTTAACCAGAATAGGTGTATAGAAAGGCTCCTGAAGCATTTCACTGGAGACTTCTCTCAAGTGAAAAGCTGAGTTACTGTGTCAGCACTCTATAATACTGGTTGTTTAGTCAGTGTTAATTGGCTACCTACCTACGTATTCTCATCTAGTCTATCTCTCTTGTTCACAACACTATCATGGAGTTCTGCTGAAATACTGACATACAAACTTTGTTTATGGCATTTCCATGATTCACCAGTTTGGTGAACTTGTGAGTAAAAAAGAGCATCAGGTTAGCATATTACTAAATCCATGCTGACTTGTAGTGATCACCCATTCCCTAAATGGACACAAGCCATCAGTCATCTCTTTGATAAAACATTTACACGTTTTGCCAGTAATTGATGTCATTCTTGCTTAGTTTGTAGAATCTACTTACTAATAGTTATATAGAATAGAGTCTATTACTACTAATAGAATCTACTATGCTACTAATAAAGTCTACTGTTTCCCTGTTTGAAAATCAGGAAATGTTTTCTCATCTCCAGTCCCACATACCTCTTCCATTCTTCATGATTCCACAGAGATCACTGACAGCGATTTGGCAATCACAGGCATAGCACAATTTTCTGGTCAGCCCATATTTGGAGTCCTGTGTGCACTTCTGGGAGCCAAATTTCAGGAAGGACATTGCCAAACTACAGTACATCTGGCAAGGGTGGTCAAGGTGGGGAGGGGAATAGAAATCTGTCAGGCTACTTAGTTTAGAGAAGGGACAACTCTTCAAGGATATGATTGTGATATCTAAATATCTGAAGGGTTGTCAGGTTGGAAGAGGAATGGTGAGACTTGTCTGTTTGGCCTCAGAAGGCAGATCTAGGAGGAAAGTTGCAGAGAGAAAGATTTTGACTTCAGATAAGGAAAATGGGACTATATGGTATAAAAGATTCTGTACTTCTGGGTTACGGGGCTGCTCTCTGTTTCTTCCTGATTGGTTTATGAGACAGCCCAGCTGTTAATTCAATTGATTAATTTAATTAATTCAATTAATTCAGTTAATTCAATTAATTCAATAGAATATTTCCCCTTGCTAACTAGGTACTCAGTTGTTTCTGTACTGTTGGAGGACTGCAAATGCTGTCAGTATCCTTTAAATAAAATACCTTGGAGTAAAGCCCTGGTCATCTCATCTAATTGGGGTCATTTTCCTTAAAACACTAATACATTCTCCCCTGGTTTACCCCTGTTCCCAAAGCTTCCTCCTACTCACTGATCAGAAGTAGCAAATACAGAATTAGAATGAGACAGTCTCAAAGTGGAATTAGTGGTTTCCCCCCCAAAAGAGGTGAATTCTTCCTCATTTGGAGATCTTCAAGCAGATGAGGCTTTGCCTCCTCGTAGGTCCTTTGCTCAGGTATAGAATGACCTCTAATAAATACTCTTCTGGTTCAGAGATTTGATGACATTTAGTTTGTTTGGTATCTTGGGTGTTATTCATCCAGGTCATGTGTCTTGCACTCATTGAGGGTGATGAAGAGCTCTCTTCCTACTTCCCCATTCATCTTGCTTTCAAACTTAGGGTTTTCCGGACAGATTGGACTGAAAAACTCTTTCTTGCCTTCTAAATCCCATTTGTCTAATTGGTTCCAAGTACTCTCTCCATCTCTGTTTCTGCTCTGGGCAACAAAAACCAGTGGAGAGGGAGATGAGACTACCTCACATGTACATGATCCCGGTGTCAACCCCTTATGATGCTACTTTTCTTATTGGAGGAAACAGTTTTCCTTTGACCACTAACCACTCTGTACCCTAGTGGACAGAATGTTGATACAAAATTGCTAATGTATACTTAACACTTCTTTACTAATACCTTTAGGCCTTCCTTACAGTTTTATAGCCTGATTGCAAATACACATCTTAGACTGAAAAGGATGATCCTTTAAAACAAATCAACTCCAACAAGAAAAACCAAACCCCAAACTTAATTGTTTCAAAACAAAATCAAATGCAACATAATTTTTAAAACAGAAATATGGTGGGATTTCCTTATAAGTGGCTTAGAAGTTCTACTGTAAACACATGTTCAGGAAGGAACAAATTATTCCCCACATCAACTACGTTGTGTTCCTAATCCATTTTGGGGTGTGTGTGTTTGTGTATACATGCACATGCACACATGTGTCTGTGTTTTAACAATGGGGGTAGGTCATCTGCTGCTAATTTTTTATGTTATTCCAGGACTCAGGCATACACCTTCTTATATCACCAATGAAGAAACTGAGATAGTTTTGTCATGAAGTCACTGGTCCTGAAGTTAGGATACTGGCCAAAAATTAGTGAAAAATTTTCCTTCCAAACTATATGCAATCAATCATTGACTCATTTATAGAGCCACAGAAAGAGGTAAATAAGAGAAGCCATTTTAGATTGGAATTGCATTTAGGGAATTGGCTGGAGAGAAAAATTATTCCAACTTTATACAAAGCAGTAATAGCAGTATCTACTAATCTGCATGTTTAAATGATAGAACCCTTAAGAATACCCTGGTAGTGTCTCCTTGAGGACAATGTTGGAAGAATACAGGGAACATATGCCTTTTGAGTGCTATGAGGCCTAATTTAAGAATCCTGCACTAGTACCAATTTCAGTCTGTGTGGCAACCCATGAAGACCTCATGGCTGTATAGTTTTTTCCATTTGAGTAGAGCCTGTGAACCAAAGGTCAACTGGAGTGTGACAAGGGGTGAAGATGCTCCAAGAAGAAAGACATGACTTTTTAGTAGTCAACTTTTAGAGAAGATACACAATGAGGTGGCCAATCAAAAAGTAGATAATAACAATAATAAAAGGAAATTCCTTTGGTCCTCCATTTACTGAAGCTGATTCCCAGGCCTAAGAGTAAATCAGAAAAATCAAAGTATGAAGAGTTCCTTTACATCTAGTTTACAATTCCAATAATCTAGGTTGGGTAAGTCTCAAGGAAGAGGATAAGGGCAGTTTTCATTGTTCTGGGTGTCTATAGTAGGGAAAGGAGGGGTGGGAAATCTGTTCGCCCCTTGCTAACTATGTACTTAACTCTGTTGTTTCTGTACTGTTGGAGGATTGCAAATGCTGTCAGTATCCTTTAAATAAAATACCTTGGCGTAAAGCCCTGGTCATCTCATCTAGTTGGGGTCATTTTCCTTAAAACACTAATACATTCTCCCCTTGTTTACCCCAGTTCCCAAAGCTTCCTCCTACTCACTGTTCAGAAATAGCAATACCAAGAATCAAGCACTGACTTCGAGGTGGTAGGAATGTTTGAAAGCAGTGCTCAGAAAGTTAACTGCACCCTTAACAAAACCCTGTGTAAAATAAAACCCAATGACACCAACATGAGCCCCTGCCACCAGCCTCCCACAACCCTCTCACTCCCCCTCACTTGCAGAAAATAATAATAATCTTGTCAAAAAATAATGGGATCTGGTCAGAGCTCTGGTGGACATTAGATCCATCCTCCACTTTTGTGGCCCAACTGATTTAATCAGCCATTATAGATAGTGACCTTGGCCCATGTAATCTCATCTCAAATGTCTCCAGTGAGGATGATTTCACCACCTTTCTTGGCAGCTCCTCTGCTCCTATGGCTATAACACATGACATATGTTTTCCCTGTTGAAACTTAAGCCTATCCCTTCTGTTTTTGTTTTCACTGATAAATGGGAAAATGGCCCCCTTTCTTCTCTTCTGCCTCTGTCATATATTAGGAAACTGTTACTGTTCCTTATCACTCACAGTGATATTTTTCTCAAGGCCTGGCATGCTTGGTCATTTTAAACTTTGCCCAGAGGCCTTATTTTTCATAGTTATCTCTCCTTTCCCTTGCTCTTCTTGGTGCTTGAATGTTTTCCTTGAAGAGTTTGCCTAATAGGCTATCTTTCATTTGTATCTAGAATACTGTGGCAGATCCAGTGATTGACAAGAACAAAAGAATAAGAAAATTAAGATGTATGGCCAGGGAAGGGAGGGAGATTTTTGGACCATTGTAATGGTCAAATGAAATAGCAAGTTTTAACAAAGTGACCACAGAGTCCAATCTGAAGTTTTAGGAGCTTTTATTGTAATTAATTTATCAGCTGGGCTGTCTGACAAACCAATCAGAAAGAAATAGAGAGCAGCAGCTTAATCCAGAAGTACAGAGCCTTTTATACTCTTCTCATCCTGGTATAGGGGATTTGTCTTGTGTCAAGGGAGTGTAAGCACCTTACTGATTGATGAGGAGTTGGGTATGGGAACTAGGAGATTGCAATTACCTCAATACTGATCAATCAAGTGCTGGACATGGGAACCAGGAGGTTTTAATTACCTCAGTATTGATTAATCAAGTGCTGGACATGGGAACCAGGATGTGAATAAGGGGTTGGGCATGGGAATGCAGACTTAGGCATGTAGCAGAAGAAAAAAATAAGATGGATTACCTGAGTGCATTCTCCTGCCTAGCACTGGTTATTCCTATTGATCCTTATCTTGGGTTTATTCCAGGTTTTACTGGGCTTGCTAACTCTTAGTTCAGTTTGGGTACACAGGACCTACAGTACTTAACTGTTTCCTGGCTAATCTCTTGACTCCTATCTTTAGTTTTTGAGATTTCTGCTTAACTAGTTCATGACCACTTCACCGTGTTCAGAAATAGACAAGGTCTGTTGTAAATGGACAGAGGCGGGGAATCTGGGTGCAGGGGTAAAAAATATTGATATTTGAAGATTTGGGAAACCTATACCCTAAGGTTTTTTGGGGAGAAGGGCTTGCCACAGAAGTACTTCAGATAGTATTAGAGAGGTACAGAATTGAAAGGGGGAAAAGACTTAACCTTATAGTAACAAAAACTTGTTCCCCCAAACCAGAAGTTATCCCTTTCCATATTGTATTACATTAGTCAGTTTTTACTCTCAATCCATAGCCAAAGAATCCCTGAGCTGGAACAGACCTCAGAAACTATCTGGTCCAACCCTTATGGTTCTCTACTTCTTACTAATACAATTTGTAAATGCCTTTTTTCTTTCGATCTTAATATTAGTCCTTTCCTTCCTTCCCCCTGCACCAAACTCTCCCTTGCAGAAAAGCAAAACAACTGAGCAAAACCCTCTGATCCAGAAGCCATGACTGACTGTATACAGCATTCTGTCCTGGTAATGCCTCGTGTCTCTCCTGTGAAGGTGGAGTCATAGTTCATTCTCCAGAACTCCTCTGGTTTTTCTTTCTTTTATTATTTAACTCCTTTCTAGAGGGATTTTTGTTTGCCTTTTTACAGTCATCTTCCATACTGTTCTCCTGACTTTGCTTATTTCAAGTCATGTCTTGACGCAGCTCCAGGAAAATTCCTTACTTTCTCAGTGCCTAATCAACTCCTTAAAATGACATTCATATTCCAATAAGAAATGATAAGCAGTATATTAATAAATGGAACAGCTAGTGCTGGGCCTGCAGTCAGGACGACTCATCTCCCTGAGTTCAAATATGACTTCAAACATGTGCTAGTTGTGTGACCCTGGGCAAGTCACTTAATGCTGTTTGCCTCAGGTTTTTTTTACCTTTAAAATGACCTGGAGAAGGAAATGGCGAACCATTCCAGCATCTTTGCCAAGGAAACCCCAAATGGGGTCGTGAAGAATCAGATACAACTAAGATGACTGAAGAACAGCAATATTAAGAAATGGTATAATAATAAACAATTCAGGACAAGCCATGGGTTCAGATGTAACCTTTGACACTTATTTGCAGTGTGACTATGGGAAAATTTCCATCCACATCTTCCCTACGCTCATTATCTTCATCTGTAAAATGGGGACAATGTTGCTTATTGAAGAGGGTTGTTGTGTTGCTCAAATGAGGTAAAATATGCAGTGAGCTTTGCAAATCTTAAAATGCTATGGCAGTTTCAGCCATGACCAAAGAAATGACAAATATCTTCATCTTCTGTCATTCTCGTATCACTGTTGAACTCGGTGAACTGGTCTTCCTCTTGGGTTCCTTATGAAGCAGTTGCATGGCACTTCCTCTGGCAGACCTACTGATTTTAGTCTGGGCTGTTTATTGCCAGCCAGTTGTGGTTTCTGAGGGTGGAAATCTGCATGCTTTTTGAAAGGTATCAGAATTTCACTTTGCATCGTTTTCTTTCTTGGCCAGGGGTCAAATAGGTTCCCATTGAGCTGATACAGAAAGAGCTAGGGATCTCAGGTTCACCTTCAGTAATTCTCTGAGGCCAGGCCCATCACTTCATGACCATAGCCACTTGAAGGAAGAGTGGTTTTAACCACTTAGTGCATTGTACTAAGTGCCAACCCTTCCTCACGCCTTTGTCTGAAGTGTGTTGAAGGAGCTTGTTGGCTTTGCTGTGTCTCATGAATGTCCAAAGAATACACTGAAAACCATTCAAGTTCAGAAATGAGGTAAAGCTGGCAGTCAGTCAACAAATACTTAAAAGTGTCTACTATGTGTTAGGCACTGTGCTAAACTCCGGAGGTCAAATCACCAGGACTAAAGCAGCATTGCTAATAAAGATTTTTTATTTTTCTAGGCAGGGAATGGTTGTTTACCTTTCCAATCTAAAGGAAAAATTTCCCATCTTTTTTCTTTTCACTGTCTCCTCACTCCTCCTGGCCAGAGTGGAATGAAGGGAAGGGATTTTTAAACCTTTGAAAATCTCAGAACTTCTTGTTCACACTTTTTCTTACAGAATGACAAGTGACTCTCACACACTCGCTCACATAAAGACAAAGACAAAGCAGACAGACACAAAAACAACAGAATGGATCCAAAAACTTCAAATAATTTATAGGAGATCTGAAAAAAAAATTTAAGTTGCTAGCTCTCCAGATAGTAAGGAAGCCAGGTGCAGCTTACTTGATAATATTAGAAACACCTGTATAACACCAAAGTATGGGGTAATTGAGCATGCTTTGAGCTAGGAGGGCTCTTTTGTTGATGTAAATGTAATCAGCCTCTGTATTTAAAAGGATGGTGTTGGGGATTTTATAATATGTTCTAGCAGCCAGAGTGGCCATAGAATGTGTGTCAGGGGGAGCAATAATGAGAAAAGACCGAAAAAACTCTGGGAGAGGTTGAATTGGGACTTCACAGGCGCTGTGTAGGGGAAGGTCAAAGCAACCCAATCTCTTAAGTTGGAAAATTTGGATGGTTGCTGTGCTAACAAGGTTGCACAATGACCCTTCCCCTCAGGCACATGCAGTGCCTGTTTCTCTTGAGCAACAAGCACCTGAGGTTGTGGAGCCCTCAAGGGGCCCCCAAACCCATTTCCTTGGTTCTTTCTCTGTCTACATTCAGAACCCCAATGTCCCATTCGGCCACATTTTGGGCATGTTGTGGTAGGTCTCCCTAGGCTACCTTCTGGAGCTCTTCTCTTTACGAGGCCCTCCTTTAATCTATATTTGCACTCCCTTATGTAATGCCCTGGTTTGCAGCACCTAAAGGAATTTCCACCAGTTTTCCTCGGAGTATCCAGAAAAGTAGGCATGAGCTCTGCCTGTTAAACTTGAGAACCCACTTTATCACACCTTTGAATCATCTCCTCTAAGGAGGCATCTTTTCAGAGCCCTATCATTGCCCTTTGACAATCAGCATTAGCATTCTCTCTCAACAGAATTTTAAACATTTTTTCAGTGCCTCCCACATCCCTGATGGCTGGAGCTACTGCCTCTTGCATTCCTGCAACAAAGTCAGTAAAAGTCTCATTTGCTTTTTGTCTTATTTGCTTAAAGCTTTCTTTGTCTTCTTTGGCCACAGGTATCTTGCTCCAGGCACTGCAAGCACAATTAGAGATATTTAAATAGGCCTCTTCTTTAAAGCCTAATTTTTGGGCTGTATTTGCAAAATGTGCCTGAAAGTTGTTGAAATACATTTACATCTGAGCACCAGGTGCTAATGGAGGAGGCATTGCTCAGTGTACTCTGCCATCCAGAAAACAGCCTGCCCTGGGGTCAATATTGCTCTGGCTAATGTCTTCCAATCATTGGGACACAGAATAGACTTTGAGATATTTTCCAATTGGTATAGCACAAAGGGTGCAATAGGACCATATTTAGAAGCAGCGTCTTTCAACTGTTGAAGAACCCTAAAAGGAAGAGGTTCATGCTGCCTTCTCACCTGTCCAGGATTGAAAGGGTCGGGTTCTTCAATAACTGGGAAGATTCCCAACCGTTTATCATTTCCCTTTTTTCTCGGGTCTTTTCCAGTGTCTTTTCCAATGCAGAGTGTGTGCACGTGGCCTCGGCCAGCATCCTGCCTCTCTTTTACCTGGGCTTTCCTCAGGCAGTGTACTTGGTACTACTTTCTCCTCTATTGTAAGCAAGCCTTGTCGACCATAATCCCTACTTAGACCACCTTCACTAGGCAGGGTTTGGCCTATTTGAATACAGGCCTGGAAGTAGGAACCTCCCTTCTCTCCCCTGCAAAGATATCTTTCACTGGGTGGTAAATTGTGAAATGGATGCCTGGGACTTCCTCGTCCTCAGGACAGGTCCTGTAAACCTCTCTCTCTCCAAGTATTATTTTGCTTATATATTGTCTCATTTTTACTCACTACTCTCTGAGCATCTGCCGATTCCTGGATATCATGCAGTTACTCGGGAATCCTCTCCTGAAGCCTCTCTGCAAGCAGAGGTGTTTGTACCCCATCTCTTTCAGGGTACATTTGTGTGATTTTGGGGTCCTTCTCTTGGCCCCTAGGTTCTTTTATCACCCTGCCCCACATTGGGCACCAGCTGTAACGCTGCTTAACTCAGTAGTCTAAGGATCAGTCTTAGGCGGTAGTCTCAGGAGGGACTGAGCCGAGAGAGGTGTACAGCAGGTGACCTTTATTGTATTGTAGAGTCCTCTTTATATACCCTAAAACCCTAGAACTAGCATGATTCTCACATGCACCAGAGGGGAACTGATGGGTGGAGGAGGAGCCGACCCAGCTGTTTCAGCCACCACTTATCAGGCGAGTAATTTCACGAGAAATCTCCCTGAGCTTAGCAACACAGCACAGGTACTTTTGACTCACATTGATCCCTACAGTGTTCTGTGGTCTATGGCAGTGGTTCTCAACCTTCCTAATGCTGCTATCCTTTAATACTCATATGTGGGCATATCTGCATGTGGGCCGACCCACCTGGAGATGGATAGATGGGCTGTGTCTCAGTTCCTAAGACCGTTGGAAATACGTGTTTTCCAGTGGTCTTAGGCGACCCCTGTGATCCCTGTGAAAGGGTCATTTGACCCCCAAAGGTTGAGAACCGCTGGTCTATGGGGTCATGAAGAGTTGGACATGACTAAACAACTGAACAACAAAAGAGGAAAGAAGGGAAGTGAAAGGTAAGGGAGAAAAGGAAAGATATAGCCAACTGAATGTTAAATTCCAGAAAAGAGCAAGTAGAGATAAGGTTTTTTAAAAATGAGTAATGCAAAGAAATAGAAGAAAACAATAGAATGGGAAGGACAAGAGATAGCTTCAAGAAAATTAGAGATTTTTTTTT